>BLKR01015546.1:0-64664 GCA_011170035.1 Teleogryllus occipitalis
ACACTCCCAGACACATTTCGGACTCCCACCAGAATTTTCCACATCCGGAGGACCCAGCCACACTCAACCATGTGATGTAACAAATGGCCACACCGGAAGGCACTCCCGGTTAAGTTTCGACACTCCGCCACACCCTTTCGAGCTGGACCAATAATTTGACACTCCCACCACAGTTTTTACACTCCGTGGTACCCTTGTAAACAAAAATTACCCTTTCGAGCAGCAACACACCCTTGGACAGAGAAACATAATATTTTGAGAGAGTTACCAACCTTGGTACAACAAAACTAAATTTCGCAGCCCCACCACAATTCGACACTCCCCACACACCTTAACATCTCAACAAATATTTTAAAGACACTGGAAAGAAGATTTCGACATCAATAAACACCTTTCGACACTCAACACACCCTTTGGAACGATTGACAACCTTTTTGAGTGATTATTATGTTTGTTAAGAACGATTGCCACCTCCTTTTGACACTCCCACCACACTTTTTTCGTGACAATTACCAGGAGATTTCGCACTCCCCACTCGACCCTGGACTCCTACCATGTCGGAGGTTTGATGACTCCTGCCAATTCTTTTCGACATCTACCACACTTTTCAATGAAATTATTGTCACAATGATTCATCTCCCGAACACCCTGGGACACTCTCCCACCCCCTTTCGACAACCCACCACACCCTTTCGGGCGGAACAAACACCCTTTCGGGCTCGGTCGGCCGTCCGTCCCAGGAAACCGCACCCAATGACACTTCTTGGCACCTTTCGTTTTCCCACGGGCGGGCGCGATGTCTCACCGCACTGCTACGACGGCGGCCGGAGGAGGAGCAGCTCAATGCCGTCTTTCTCGCTCTCGACACACACACCTTTCGACACTCTCACCACACCCTTTCGACACTCCCACCACACCCTTTCGACACTCCCACCACCCCCACCCCTACCCTCATTTTTCCAGTAACATCACTGTTTTCAAAAAAATTTTCTCGTGATATAAATAAAACTTTTATTTATTATTTTTATTTCCTTAATTGCTCAAAATCAACTGCCACTGACATCTACCATTGTTGTCGATGCCCAGACACAGATATTTCTTTACGGTTACTTTCGGGAGTTTGTCCAGATTGTCTCACTTTATTGTAATGTTAACAAAATATCTTTTATATGTAATGGGAAGATATAAAGACTCCGTTACATTAGATGTATATTATTTTGAACATTCTGTTTATACGTGACAAAACAATAAAAT
This sequence comes from Teleogryllus occipitalis, assembly GCA_011170035.1. NCBI lineage: Eukaryota > Metazoa > Arthropoda > Insecta > Orthoptera > Gryllidae > Teleogryllus > Teleogryllus occipitalis. Next base: position 1,255 of record BLKR01015546.1, read on the forward strand.
ACAACTCATTTAAGTACAATAATTAAAATGGAAGTTGTTTGGGAAAATACCACATTTTTATTCATATTTCATCGATATCGAAAACCTTTTGAGGTTTGGCCGAAATATCGATGTTTGAGTAAAATTTGTTATCACTATCTATGTGTGTGTGTGTGTGTGTGTGTGTGTGTGTGTGTGTGTGTGTGTGTGTGTGTGTCAGAAATCGTGTCATATTAAATACAAGTCGCAAACACTCAAAATTACTGAAAAACATGCTTATCTAACATATGACAATATGTATATCATGGGATTCCCCTTTTTTACGCTCGTCGTAATAAACTAAAATATATGTATAGTTCCATTTGAAGAAAAAAAATAAATAAATAAACAGGTACCTATATATCTCATACAATACAAGTGATAAAATAGAGTCAAATACATATATCAAGTTGCCCAGTTCCCTCATGCACTTCCGTGAAAACTGCATTGCAATAACTACAACCGTTTAGCCCCTCCTGCAATTTTCAAAGTTACGTGACTCCCTGTATAATGGCTAAGTACATATAAACAAAATGTACTGTTTGATTGTTAATTAGATTGACATTTATTTCTTTGTAAGAATTTATTTTTGTTACAAAGTGTTGAATAAATATAAATGTCGAGCTATTTTTTTTCAAACCTTCGCTTGATACAAACATCTCCCCCCCCCCCCAGACACACACACTACGCCTGCTTAATGCCTAAAATAAATCCTCCGGGTGAGAAACTCTATACTTGGGTTTTCGTAACGTGGCAGCTGACGGTATTATCTTCCGATGGAATATGACACGGCTTTTCGCGTCTTTCTCGGTCGTGCCACTAGAGTCGCTTGATACAGTTGCGATCATGCGACATCTTGCGGCAGGAGAGAGGAAGGCGCAAAAGGTCGTGCCATATTCCATCTTGGAGGGACTACCCCCAGGGGCCGCGCGTGTGTGTGGGGGGCTAACTTTGGAAGTGCGTTGCAGAAATCGTGGACGGCAACCTGAAGATGACGCTGGGCATGATCTGGACCATCATCCTGCGCTTCGCCATCCAGGACATCAGCGTGGAGGAGATGACGGCCAAGGAGGGCTTGCTGCTGTGGTGCCAGCGCAAGACGGCGCCCTACAAGAACGTCAACGTGCAGAACTTCCACCTCAGCTTCAAGGACGGCCTTGCCTTCTGCGCCCTCATCCACCGGTGAGCAGCCTCTGACCGGGAGCTCATACTGTGGCACGCTTTTCGACACTAGCTTCTCAGCTAGGTCCAAGTCAGCCACGGTCTGGAGGACAATTCTAGCGGCCGGCTGCTCTGAGCGGTGTTCTCCCTGGTTTCTCCGATCACACCATGCGAATACGGGAGCAGTACCCTAACAAACGGGCCATGGACCGCGCGCGATCTTTCCTTCCTCTTTTTTGTCCAATTCTCTCCCCTTACACACACACACACACTTACACCAACCTGCACTACACTACCACACATGTAGGGAGACCGGTCGGGAGCTTGGAGGTTGTCCCGGCTGGGGCGGTGCCTCGCCGGTGAGAGATACCTGGTTGGGGTAAACCGCGTTAGCCGACGTAAATCGGCTCCGGGTCTCATCCCAGTCCCCTCCCGCGATAAAACGTGCACTACACTTACGGAACTAATGTCTCAAGCCGTTAACGCGCTCGAATCGTCTATCAATCAACCGACCCGACCCGACGCGCTCTGAACCGCCCTGCCAACCTCTGCGCCCTCAACCACTTCGCCAGGCGCCAGGAGCTCTGTGCCCACCGCTACTACGGAATTTCCTCAACTGTGAAACGAAAAATATTTTTCAAATTATAGACCAACTTCATGATCTGTCCCTGACGATTGTATTGACTCTCGCCTTAAATTCAAATCAACTAATCATCGTCTTTTGAGCTGCTCGAAGCCCCACATCTTCGTTTTGTTCATGGTTTTCGTTCTCTTCGTTAATTTTTTTCTTTACATAAACATGAGAGAGAATAACGTCTATTGTTTATTTTTTATTCATAATAGACGAAAATAATTTCCCCCCAAAAGTACCCGGACATTTCTCCGTCCATTTATGCTCCCCATTTTTTTCCCCTCAACGAAAAAATCCCCATTTTGGTGGCACAGTTCCCCAATGTGGCGAATGCCGGAGCAGTACCCTACTAAACGGGCCACGGACAACGCGCGATCTGTCCTTCCTCTTCCTTGTTCTATCCTCTCCCCTTACACTAACGTGCACTACACTATCACATATCCCAGGAGACCGGTCGGGAGCTTAGAGCTTGTTCCGGCTGGGGCGGTGCCCCGCTGGTGGGAGAGTCCTAGTTAGGTGGAAACCCCACTAGCCGACGGTAGGTCGGCGCCGGATCTCGCCATCCAGCGGGGGAAGATCACAGCCATCTCCAGAGAAAAAACATGCACTACACTAACGGGACTAATGACCGAAGTAGTTGATGCGCCCGGAAACACGAAAAAAAATCAATCAATCAATAAAACCCAATGTGGAACTCGGCCTGACGCCGCCTCTCCGTGCCTCGCCCGGCCCAGTCGCCCCGCTGCAACGCCAGCCGCTGGTACACGCGTGCAGCGCAGGTTGCATTGAACTGGATTTTCAACTAAACAAGCCCAGCTAATTTGATTTCTCGCGCTCAAAAGGATTTGTTGGAGTAATCACTAGGGTGGTTATACAGTTTTCTTGCTAAACACACGCGCACATAGACAAACTCTCTCTCTCTCTCTCTCTCTCTCTCTCTCTCTCTGTCTCTCTGTCTCTGTCTGTCTCTCTGTCTGTCTCTGTCTCTCTGTCTGTCTCTCTGTCTCTGTCTGTCTCTCTGTCTCTGTCTCTCTCTCTCTCTGTCTCTCTCTCTGTCTCTGTCTCTCTCTCTGTCTGTCTCTCTGTCTCTCTCTCTCTCTGTCTCTCTCTCTCTGTCTCTGTCTCTCTCTCTGCCTCTCTCTGTCTCTCTGTCTCTCTCTCTGTCTCTCTCTCTGCCTCTCTCTGTCTCTCTCTCTGCCTCTCTCTCTCTCGCACACGCACACCTCTGCTTTGAGAGCAAGTGTACCATACCACTAGGCATATTAATTTGTGACTTTTAATTAATGTGTGATTATTAATTAATTTCCATCTGCAAGAAAAATCAATTCTAAGAGCTGTGTGTGTAAGCTGTAGTACGCTACTCAGAAAATTGAGAGATGATTATACCTTGAGGTGGTGATTACTTTGCTGAGTACTTTTTAATCTACAGAGGCCTTTTCATGTAGTTAACATTGAGTAATGATGTATGCTGTGATATCACATTCTTCAATATTATTCATTCAGCTACAAAAATGCTGCTAAACAAAAGTCACAAAAAGAGTTTTCCAAAAAGTAGTATGCACACTGCTTAAGAAGATTAAATCATATACTTTAGTATAATACTACCGTAAATTAAGTATTTAACAAAAACAGTCTTCACGAGTACTGCAATAGCATATCTTACTGTATATACAGTTCTTGATGTACCTAGCCCAAAAAGGATCTGTTCTCTTACTCAACAGTTGAACAACAAATATTTTATGGAGGCGTTTCTTAGTCTTGCTGTTGCATGGGGTCATTAGTGTCATAAGTATGAAGTACTCAATATGTGAATTCAGTTTGTATGCAATGTGAAAAAAGGCAGAATAATACAATCAGATATTTGTATTTTTCAGTTCAAATCAAAACTGTTTCAAAGTTTTTGATTTTCCTGTATATTCTGTGAGCTCTTAAGTTCCTGCAAATCTAGCAAAACCGTAGATGCTACTCACATTGTGTGAGACTGCATAGTTTTCTTTCAATTTCTGCATGTGTTGAAAATTATTAATATAAGGGAATTTTTGCTCACCTTACCAGGCAGCAATTGACTGCAATCTCAATCTTTTGTGCATGCGCAAATGCACAAAAGGGATGCGAAACGTGAACTGTGCATGCGTAGAAGATTGATAGTGCTGTTGATTGCTTTAACATTCAAGGATGCAAAAATTCACTATAGATTGTTTTCTCAAGTACTAACATACCTGTATCTGCAACTCTTAAACTCTCATCAACTGATGAACTTTCTTTTTGTTTGCATAGACATCGGCCAGATCTCATTGATTACCATAAGCTGAGCAAGGACAATCCACTGGAGAATCTCAACACAGCCTTCGATGTTGCAGAGAAGTACTTGGACATCCCGCGCATGTTGGACCCTGATGGTGAGTGCTGCTCTCTCAAGTTACCAGTTGATTACTAAATGTGGTCAGAACCGGTTTTGGCTACAGGCAAAATAAGCTTTAGTTTAGGGCTTCAACCATAATGGGCCCCATGGCACAGAAAAATGCTTGGAGGCCCCGGTCCTGCGTATGGTAACTATTTGATTGTAGTTTCTTCTTACATTTGTGAACCACTTGTGGATTTTAAAAAGCAGAATTTTGTGAAAGTTTTTTACTTTTGAATTTGACTTCACATTTTTTGTCATTTAAATTACTTAATACTATATTTAAATAAATTAAGTTCATAATTATTCTATGAAACAGTGCATAGTGCTTAAAAACAAATACTTTGTTTTGCTCAATTTACAGCTCATCTTCAGTGCCTTTGTCACATATTGATCCAATTATTTTAATAAAGAATACAGTTCATAAATACAACACAAACTGACAACTTAGAGGATTACATACTTCATTCGTCTCTGTCATTATGGTAACTTTGATTGCAATCTTATTCTCATTTTCATCATCTCATGATTTTTGATTCAACCTCTCAAACTGTTTATTCTGAGGCTAAACATTTGCTTATTTATTCTTATAATTTTTAATCTGTTAACTTTCCAAGCAGTGGCATTTACACACACAAGTAATCAGTACAGTTTGCTAATGAATTTTACAATTGTACTTGGTTAAGTTATCTCTGGTGAGTTTTGAGTGGGGGAATAGTTTGGTCATGTGTTGAATCACAGTGGACCTTACTTAAAAACTAACTACCAGATTCAGAATTGGTTTGGTGTACCGTTGTTTATCATGTGGCTAACGGCACACTGTTTTGACAGACCTTATCAACACCCCGAAGCCGGACGAGAGGGCCATCATGACATACGTGTCTTGCTACTACCACGCCTTCCAGGGTGCCCAACAGGTAAAGAGGCCCTGACGTTGTGCCGTGCTGTCCCCTCCCATTGACAGCATGTCCGCTGCAGTACGACTTTTGTTTGTGCGAGTGTGTTTGTGTCTGCGCTAACTGACAGTGTAGTTTACATGAATGGGCATACAGCTATTAGGTGGCTCTTTAAAATGTCTTTAGGAAATATGTTCATCAATTCACTTTTGTTTCGCGTGTTACAGGAAAATATTTATTTTTTGCAATGGGTAGTGGAACCTCGCAATTTGGGCAAACCTCTTTAATGCTCACCTTCTTGTGGAACTGGACTTGTTAAACATTACTAATTACCTTTGACCTCGAATACCTCTCTAAACACATTTGTTCCAGGAAACAAAAAGTGTCCAAATTGAAAGGATTTCACTGTTCCAGTGTAATAATATAAGTTAAGCTTCAATTGAAGTAATTCAGTATATTTTGAATTTTACCAAAAATACATTTCCATGTATTACCCAAACTTAAAACATTTGGCAATACTTTCTCACCTAGAACCTTTAATTTCTTTTTCTATATTATTTTGTTCTTCTCCGGAGATGTTTCTTCTTGAGTACAAACTATCATTTCCTAGAACATTCTGTTCTGTTCTTGTGCGTTCTTTAATATTTTTATGATTTTTTTTTGTGTTTATTAAGAGTGACATCATACTTTCATTTTAATTATCTTATTGATTCATTTTCCTGTCTTAATAATATATGTGTACTTACTGCAATTTTCTCTCCAAAGTTTTCAAATACCTCAAATCTTTGGTACATAATTATATCAGTGACATGTAAATATAATTATTATTTTTATTGATAATTAAACTTTCATTTCCTATTTCCTTTGTACATGAAAAAAATTTCTCTCAAGACAACTTTTCACTTCTAATGCCCAGTAATTCAGAAAATGTATCTATTAACTGTATGTTAGCCACTGTGAATATTTGTGTGTGTGTGTGTGTATGTGTGAGGATGTGTTTGTTGCATTTTAGCTAACCTGTTTTGCATGGCCTAAAGCCTTCTATTTACAGGAATTGCAGGAAAACGCCTGACATTGCTGGCGCAAAGAGCTGATGATGCGCTGGTCATCTGCCGTCTTTATACAATTTGCCTGCTAGTTTGCTGCAGCTGTTTGTTTGCGTGCGTTTGTGTGCTAATCTGAGCTAAAAATCTCCTGTTGCATGACAGATCTCCAGAACACAGCGAAGCCTGATGAACGTGTAGTCATGACATACGTTTCATCGTACTACCATTGCTTCTCGGGTGCCCAAAAGGTGCGTTGGCCAACCTCTGGTCGTCTGTTAAGACAAAGCTTTTCTTTCTTTCTTTCTACTTAGTATCTTCCGTTATAGGACCAAAACTGCAGAATTGCTTTATAATGAGTGACCTACAGCATAAGTAAAATCTGATTATAAGAATATATTTTCCTGTTATAAAATATACATAGTTTTAGATTGCACACTGAAAATATGTAGGTAAGAATTAACTTGAACTTGTTAAATTATGAATAGGTGCTTTCCCCACAAAACTTCTTGCAAAAGAAACAAAATATTTCTCCCTTAATCTCTATTTTGTTGATTATCTAGACACGTAATTGTAATTTTAAAACTTAATTTTATGATGTCATACTTATGCTCAGTGGGATGAGGTACTTGAAACACGTTTTTACATTGATGTTAGAGATTGTGTTACGTTTTAGAGGATTGATTAGTAAAGTATTTTGACCAAATTTTTGCTAGAAAATTAAAAAATTAACACATTATTTTGGTTTTTTAACGCCCATAAATAGTAGCCTTTCATCTATTCAGTCTTAACTATAATTTTACTAAGTAATGTTTTTATATTAAATGTCTTTAAAGCTGTGCTTGTAAATTTTGTGTACTAACTATTCAATAAGTACCTCTTATGTATAATTTTCTAGAAGTAAAATGAAAAATTTGTGGTGTGTAAAAAAAAAAACAAACAAAAAAAACACAAACAAAAAAACAAAAAAAAAACAAACAAACAAACAAACAACATACTTTCTCAAATTTATTTATACGCTACATTTGTATGAGGAAATTGCTTTTAGATTTTAATGACGTTGTTAAAATGTTTGTTAATAATTATGTAAAATAAATTGTAAATATAGAATAAGGTTTATGTACACTTTATATACATGTATAGATAGAACTGTAAATAATTATCTTCTCTGCTATGTAGAATTAGCAATACTTCTTGCTCTTGACTCCTGTGTATGTGCAGTTTTATTACCACCAGTATCACAAATGCTTGGTGTAAAGAATTAAAAAATTTGTTTTCCTTCGGAATTGTAGGTTTGTTGTACAAGTTATTATATAAGCCGATTCATTCAGGTAAAAAAGTCTTAATTTTATTTATTTGAATTCTCGTACAACTTGGGCAATAATATTCAAAATAATAAAAATTTACAAAGTAAATGTAAGTTGACCAAAAGTAGTTGTACCAAAAAATTAAAGTAGTTGACCAAAAAATTAAAAAAACAAAATTATAATTTAGTATGGTTGTGAGCACATGGAGTAAATACATACAAAACTTCATAAAATATGAAAGAAAATAGAAACAAACAAATTTTCAATTAAATTTACAAACTGCATGCTTGACTTCTCGAATAAAAATATAATTTAAAAAAATTCCGTTCTCGTGAGAATAGTTAATTGCTTTCCAATCAAATTTTTTTTTCTATTTTCAGGCTGAAACCGCTGCTAATCGTATCTGCAAAGTTTTGAAGGTGAACCAGGAGAATGAGAGGTTGATGGAAGAGTATGAACGCCTTGCCAGTGATGTAAGTTTACAACTTGAAGAAATGTATTGAATTTCTCATGAAAGCTTTCAATTTATCAAAACTTAATATTGATTATAAAGCAATGTTATAGTTTTCACACACTGACTGCCACATCAGTTATATGTGACAATTGACACTAACTTATTTCTTGTAGGCCATGCCAGGCACATACAACTGACAGTCCTCAATATAGACAGTCTATGTCAGTCACTGCAGACTGATGTTAAATGCAATTTTATGTAGGTCAGAGGAAGATTGGCCCCTTGTGTATGTCTTGGCAAAATATTATATGGATAATCCCATGGAAGGGGGAGAAAAAAAAAAAGATCAACAATTTCAGGGATATACATTTTATTACATATTTGATGCCATATGAAACAAAAGGCTAATATGAAACACAAGATATAGTTAAAATAAATTGAAAAATATGGAACATGTATGAAACATCTGTTACACACACATCAAAATGATTCATTTTTCAACTTTCTGGTGTTTTGCAATCCATTTGACGCACATGAGGTTGATGTTTTCAATTAAGACTGGATGTTCATTTGCTTTATTTTTTCTCTTGCAATTCCTCTTTCTACAGTTACTTTCAAATAGGCATTGCATAATACACACATTTGCCTCGCTTGCACTGTTGTTCTGGTCCACTTTTGTTGCTAACACATGCACGTTATGGAAATATGAAGAGTCAGACAAGCCTGACAGGCGTGGCCTTGCAATGAAGCAATGTTACCAGGAGGCCATGTCAGACATACACAGGTGAAACGTGAGTGGCAGTCAATGTGTTAAAGACATCCTTAATTGTATGACAATAACTGATGCAAAATAAAATAAAAGAAAGTTGCAGTGTCATAGATTCAGGAATTATGAAATCGTTTTTGAATTTGTTCTTAGAATCAACCTTTGCTCAAGAACAGATGTGTGATGATAAAAGGGATTTACTGTGAAACCTCTCTTAAGAGATCACTCATGATTTGGGAAAAATTGATCATTAAGATAGGTGGCTGCTGCTAAATGAAAGTTATGATGGGAGTTGAGACCAAACTTTAAAAAATGATATTTGCAGTGAAATATGTTGATGCTTTTTTTATTTACAATTAAAATATAAAATACTGAGACTTTTTTGCATGTGCACACTTAAGCACATCAACTGTTTGATTTTCTGTTTTTGAACTCTTTCTCAGACTGCTACGCACATGCCATTTGTAGAGTTGATTCCCAAATAGACTTGAAGTTTCATTTAACATCCTCAGGAAATTCGAGTATAGATTAAAATCATTTATATATTTGAGACAATAGACAGGCTTTGGCGCAATTAGGTGCCAGGCGCTTAGGCGCAATCTATTTACAATACACACTGTTGATGACAATCCTCTGACATTATTTTAAACAGAAATTACACCCCTACAAGATAAGTAATTCTACTCATTTCTGTTGTAAGTAATCTGACAATGCATACTGACTAAGGAAGGTACTGAATCAGCAGTAATGTCTACCACTCTTTCACTTACTTTACTGCTGCCTTTGGAAATTGCAAAGTTGTCAGAAAGTTGTGATTTTTTAATTCAGGTTAATCTGTGAAACTTCCTTGGCAGCTGCCCAAAGTGATCACTTAAAATAGGTTTGATGTACACAGCTCTTTAAACAATCAGTCAGGACTGTGAAAAAATGCCCCTGGATGCAGGTCATGCTAAATCAAAGGGGCCATTTCAACAGGTTTTACTGAACCTTTCCCTACCAGTTTGCCTGTAATGTAATCCCTGTAACAAGTACTGCATTTCAGCTTCTGGGTCAATGACCTTCGACTTGGTGAGGTTTTTTATCTAGTTTCCTTTGAATCCTTGAGGAACTGCTGAGATAACCCCTTGCTTTACTTCTGGATATGAAAGTACCAACACTAAGCACGCTTTGTTGAGCTCTTCTTTTGTTAGTTGTGGGAGGAGAAGAGCCACAACTAACTAAACTGTGGTTGCTATTTTGGTAGCAATATAAAAAATTTAATCTGTAGTCTCTTTGTTGATGCAAATATGTTTTCTATTTGTCAGGAATAAAAATGTCTAGTTTTCAGTTGATGCTAACTTTACTTTGTTGGTTCTTTTATTCATCATTCAACTCTGAATAGTAAAAGGGAGGGGAAGGGATTCTGGAGCTCAAGAATATGTGTACAAATTATACTTCTGTTTCATAAATCACATATAGTTTTTACTGTTTTTTGATGAAAATAAATCAAATCAAACTTGAATTGCGAACCTGATTGCAGCTTCTGGAGTGGATCCGACGCACCATGCCGTGGCTCAACAGCCGTCAGACAGACAACTCATTGGCTGGTGTACAGAAGAAATTGGAAGAGTACCGTACTTACCGCCGCAAGCACAAGCCCCCTCGCGTGGAGCAGAAGGCCAAGTTGGAAACCAACTTCAACACCCTTCAGACCAAGCTGCGTCTCTCCAACAGACCGGCCTACATGCCCACGGAGGGCAAGATGGTTTCGGTATGTGCAATTAGTGCATTAAGCTTATTTTTATTATTTCTTTTTCTTTTTTCTCTGTTTTTAAAATTAATTTTATTTTGAGCCTCATGAACTTCTAAAGCCATTAGCTACTACAAAATGTTTACATTGTTGGTTACATATTTCTACTTTTCATTAAAAGTTCATCTTGTCAAAAGATAAAGATCTATTACCCTCAGTGGACCTTCATAAAACCTTGGTCAGAATTTTGGAAAATTAGCTTGAAATAAGAAATATGAAGATGGCACTTTGATTACCAGTAAATAGAATTAACATTTCTATTTATAACATACAAACATGGGATAAACATTAATTACAAGAATTATGAAACATTCAAATACAAAATGCAATGAAAAGAGATAACAAAGTTACAAAATTGACAATGTTTTTTTAAAATTTAGTTTAATTTTATTTTATTTTATTTAAAAAAAAATTTAAGAAATGATATTGTAACATGAATTCTTACAAAACAAATAACTCTTAATGTCACCGATTGACACTGAATCTATGGTATCATGAGGCTACTTTATGATTAAATATTAATAATGATTTCTTCAACATTTATGACAGACAGTCACTCAAGAAATTTAGACCATCATTGGCTTAATTATGAGGTACATATTTTTTGTACGACTTGTACTTGGCTTTTTCTAACATGGTGGCTGAGGGTAGTATCTCCAAGATGGAGTCTGGCACAACTTGAGTCATTCTCAGTCCTGCCGCTAGAGTCGCTTGATCTCCAGCACGGCTTGATGCAGTCGCGATCATGCTACATCTTACGGCAGAACCGAGAATGACTCAAAAAGTCATGCCGAATTCCATCTTGGAGATACTACCCTCAGCTGCCATGACAGAAAAACCCAAGTACAGTAATATTTTGATAAGAAAAGATTTTTTTTAAAATTTTGATAATCAATTTGTCTCTTTGTTTATATTCAAAAGAACTGTGAAATTTTAAAAGTAGAATAAACAGGAAAGTTGTTTATTGCTTGCATCTTAATGTTATTCATTATAAATTCAGATGTTTATGCCAATACATTTGACATCCTGTAATTGTAAATGTGTGATAAAATTTCAATTTGATATCAGTAACTTGTACTGGCATTTTTTTAATGATTCATTAACATCATCAACCCTCAAACCCCTCCTTAGTTTTCTTCTCGTCGTTTTCTCATTGTTCTTTACCCAAAGAAGATGTTAGAAAATTTGCGTTTGCTATTTTTTAGGACATCGCCAATGCATGGAAAGGTTTGGAGACTGCAGAAAAGGCATTCGAGGAATGGCTCCTGGCTGAGATGATGAGGTTAGATATTTATTCATTCAATAAAAAAAAGGGGGGAAAAAAAGGCAATCGCTCTGTTACAAAATTGATTAAAAGCAAAGTACATGCAATAATATAGTGCACCAGGCAAGTCTCTCCACACTGGGCTGAGTCAGGGCCTCCTATTAAAAATGGCAATGGTATTGGTAGCAAACAGATCGCTGGGAAACAAGGGAAAGGGACAATACATCCAGCATCAGTTATGGTTGTGGTGAGTGCAGTATTTACATTTTCTGTTGTTACATGCTGCAACCAACATTAGTTTTGTTGAAAGCACCAAGGTGCAACTGTGGAGAGACTTTCCTAGCATGCTGTATAAAACAGTACAAAATAAAGTTAATATATTAATTTTTAAATTTTTTATTTACTTATTTTTATTAAATTTTTATGTTTAATGTAACTGAAAGTTCACCATGAACCAAATATTATTTTAATTGAGCAATCACAGTGGTTGCACTATTTAGTCTAGCACTACAATGGTTAAGGGTGAAAAAAGGTTTCAACATGTGGATTTCATGTAGCTGATGCATACATCAATATTTGCTTGTTGTGCATGTCAGGTTGGAGCGCCTGGAACACTTGGCCCAGAAGTTCAAGCACAAGGCCGATGCGCATGAGGAGTGGACAACGGGCAAGGAGGAGCTGCTGCAGTCGCAGGACTTCCGCCAGTGCAGACTCAATGAGCTCAAGGCCCTCAAGAAGAAGCATGAGGCGTTCGAGAGTGACCTTGCTGCGCACCAGGACCGCGTGGAACAAATTGCTGCCATCGCTCAGGAACTTAAGTGAGTCATTATCATCTTCAGAAACTGTGCTTCATTCAGGCTGGTAGATGATTTTTTGTCCCATTCTAAAACGGTTGAGCATTGCTGAAGACCACTTTGTTCTGTAAAATGGGTTTTCCCACCAGCCATATGCACTTGATTGCCAACCGAGTGTCAGTTCATTGTGTGTAATTGGTGGTTAGGGATAGATTCTCGACTGATCTATATTTTTCCAATGTTGTTAATAAAAAGGATATTGTAAGAATTGATACAAATAGTATTAAAAAGCTGCTGAGAATATGTATAGGTGTAAATTAAGTCATCATATGGTTATAAATGGACAGGCGATAAATACCATATTTTAAAAAACCTGTGTTATTTGTTTTCATCACACTTTTAACGCACAATAGACTAAATTATAATCGTAGAATTTTGCAAAGAAATAATATTTCTTAGTAATGAAATTTTAAAATGTATTTTTCTTGCATTGTAGTTTCATAAATAAATTGATATCATGCAAACATTCTCCAGTTAGTGGAATAACAAGAAGTAAGTTAGCCAAAGTTTGTGAATTAAATGTGAATCATTTCTTCATGTTAATCATTGACCACATTGCCCCATTTGGTTTGGCATCAGTGATCGTAAAAACCCACTCGTATTGCACTAACCATATGGGGGAGGTGAGTGAGTGTTTATCAAAGTATTAGCTGTAATGGAAAGTGCATACACTATGTTGTATAATTAGGTGGAAAATTTCTTGAGGTACAGCTTTTTTCCTTGTTGTATGTTATATATTCTATATTATATTATCTTTTTATAGAATTGGACTCCTGTTCATAAGCTTATAAACTAAACTAAAATAAAATTATATCAATTAATGCTTTCATAAAATAATAGAAATTCATAGTGTTGGCAGCAACGCAAATATCAGATAGTACAGTCGGCTCGGGTTAGAGTGAACTTCTGTGAACTAACGTGTTCAGTTCACTAGTTCAGAGGTTCACTGTTTCACTAGTTCACATCCGAAGATGTCAAAATTAAATAAAATTTCTCCACAATGATTGATTTTATTAATATAGAGGTACAACAAAATTAATTAACAGCATGAACTGCAAATTTAAATATTTTTATTTGTCCTTAAAAAAATCAATTATTTTCAATTGTTTGCTTTGTACATTTTTCACGAGTACTTTCTCTAGATACTTCTCCAGAGTTCGTGCTCTCTCCATACTTGATTCTGCATTGTCTGGGATCTGTCTCTTAAGTATGATAATGCAATCTTGACACCTTTCAATGTCCCTTGCACTGTTAGAACACTGTCCCATTCTACAAAGGCCCCTGTACTTGTCTAATAACATGCGAGATCTAGTTATTAATTTGTAGGATTTATTTCCTATGTTCACTATAGCCAAGGTTCAGGTTCACTATAATCGAGTCGTCTTATGCTTATTTGTAACGTAAGTAAAGCAGGACCAGTGACTTAAGTTCACTATAACTGAGTTCATTATAGCCGGAGTCAACTGGATTTTGTCTTGTGACTTTGGTAGTGAAGATTTTGTAACAAAAGCACCCACCTGTCTTTGAAAGAGCTGCGCCGAGCTCCTGGAATTCCTTGGAACATTTATCCTCTCCGAATTCCACTAGGTACGCCCACGGAAACTCTTCTTCTGGCTCGGAGCCCATCTGCCCATGGGTGAAGTTGGCACGACCCCCAGACACTGTGTGGTATGACACATCCACATACCAGCTCTCTCTCTCGTGGCTCAGGGGTGTCCTAGGCTGGTGGGTTAGCTGGGGCCCGACTTAATTCGAGACCCAATTCTTTTTTTCTTTCCAAACATATAAAATATGTATTTATTTCTAATTAAAATTTAAAAAACACTACAAGAAGTTATTTCTGTTGCATGGAGAGATGAATTGTAAATTGATCTTGTGATATCTGATACTGTGAACATCTTGGAGTCCTTTTATCACCAGTATATCAAGTAAAGGGTTAATTGAGATTATAGATTCATTAAGGGATCTGGACTCAAAAAGTGAGAAAAATTATGAAAATGCTGAAGGGAAGGAGGTACAGCTACCCGCAAAGAAAGCTTTTTCAAAAACCAAATACAAAAATTCATTGACATTTATTTTCATGTATATGAGAAGATGTCGATAATGATTTTTTTTTCATGTTTCGGAAGAAAACCTTTACTTCTGCAGTGATAAAATCCATCACTTTCTCATTGGCTATGTTCTGATTGAATCTCAAATCATATATTTACAAATTGAGTTACAAAGACAACTCTTGACCTAAGGCACGGGTTTGTTAAGAAACTGAGAAAGAACATTAAGAAATGTTTTGGTTAGTAATATATGCAAAATGAACCAAATAAAATGGTTTAGCTCCATTAGTTTTTTATTTATGTTTTTTTTTATATTGAAAAAATCAGTAATTTATAATATTCATTAAATAACGTAGTGTAAAATTTATTTAGAATTTTCTTGTTAAGTTATAATCCTGGTTCAGTTTGTACTTACCACATTTCTATTCAGCTTCCTTGAAAGCTGAAACAAAATAAAAAGAAAAAAAAAATTACAGGTGGTTTTATTAGTTCAATAGTAAATAGCAATATCTTTCAGAGAAGTGGGCTTCAAACAAAAACATAAAAACAAAAACGAAAAATTTTGCATTTTTTAATTTGAAAAACCCATTTATCATTAACAGAAAGATAGGAATAAAGACACATAAAAGACTGGGTATAAAATCCGATTAGACTAAAAGATATGACGTTTTAAAACCCATCAAAGTTTCCATCATGGTAGTTGTATGTACCCTGTAAATATTTTCTATGATATCGTATTACAAACTGGCGACTGTCTTCAACTAGTTGGCACCCCTTGGACAGAGGGGCATAGAGAGAGGAAGAAGAGATGGCTGTTTGCCAGCACCCGCCTCTGCTGTGGTGTGATTCTCTTGCATCATCGAGCAGACTTCTGGCTCATGAGGCAATGCTGTTTCATAACTTAAATTTCCGGGCCACACGTTTTCCCCTCTTGTGCTGAATGCCTCTGAATAAACAATACAAACTTCTAGGGCAGGTAGAGGAGTTGGAAAAGAACACCATTTGCCAATTTACATGTAGTGAAAAAAATTCATGAAACAGAGTTTGGTTTATCAAGAATTAAGAAAGGATATTAGAAATTTATGGTTATTAATCATTTTTATAAAAAATAATCCTGCAACCAAAAGGTACTTATGTTTCTTTTTTCTCTCCCAACATAATGTATTTAGAACACTAATCTTTGTTTTGCAACATTAGTAATGTTAATTTTTATAATCTTTACTAGTCGCCTCTGATCTTTTAGTGTGAAATTCTTTGTAATGGAGAGTCACTTGTGAGATTCACCTCTGAACATTAGGCAACCATGTACACACAGGTGGCAGGTTCATGAAATCTCCGTGACTGTGTCAGAAGGTGACCTCCCAAATGTGTGTACATAAGGAGTTGTCTAACATTCAGGAGTAAATATAACATGCACTTTCGTTACATGAAATTTTCTACTACATGTTCATTGGCAAAAAGTTATTATTTTCAATCCTTCCACACACCATAGAAATTTCTGTCATTTATTCTGGGACACTTTCTATATTGGCAAATTATTAGTTCACAATTGTTGGACAATACTTTTCCTTTTTTATTGAACTAGTAAAGATTATAAAAATAAATGTGACTAGTGTTGCAAAACAAAGGGTAGTGTTCCAAATACATCTTATATGGGGAAAAAGCAAGAGACTTGAGAACCTTTTAGTTCCAGGATTATTTTTTATAAAAATGTTTAAAACTGTTGATTTCTAATTTCCTTTTTTAATTCTTGATAAATCAAAAACTAAAATAAAAATATTACAATCATTTAAATTCAAAATAACTATTGTGTAACTAAATATAGATATTAATTTAGATTATAAATTCTGTTATTTGATTACAAAATCAATTGTACTTTGTGGTTCATGGAAATGTGAGGTTTGATCATAAATGAACTTACAATTCATGTGTAAAATGAAAGTAATTTGGTAGAGATAATATGCCTAGTTAACATTGTATAGAAGAAATTAAAGTTTCAAGTCTGTTGTTGGTAAGAAGATTAAAGTTCTAACAAAGTGGAAGTAATGCAGTAAACTTTTATGTGTATTATGTCACTACATATTCCTGTATCTCAATTAGCATGTTACTACTAAATATTTGTCAAAACAAAACAATTGAAGGAGTTGAGAGCAAAAGTGGTGTAACATACAAAAAATGAAAACTGAGTTATTGACTCCATTTGTTATCTAAGAAGGTGAACTATCTTTGTACATTGTCGGCATGATCAGTTTAACCTCTATTAAGTTAAGAATGAAATCCCTATTTTTTCTCTTCTCAACTCTTTCTAACCACAACTATGTAACTTTTACTTGATTTTTCTCTATTTTATCTTATAATGTGGCGTAGACCACTATTGCGCTGGTCCCTTTCATTAAATCTGAAAGCTCTATTTTTAATATTAAAAAATGTTCAGTATAAAGTAAGAAAGGAAGATTTTAAGTGATATAAAATCAGAGATTTTTATAAACCATTTTATAATGGTTTTATAAGGTGAACAATAAATTCATAATGAGCCTGCTTGTTCATTGAAATTGCTTTATTTTGTAGCACCTTGGAATACCACGATGCAGCATCTGTGAACGCCCGTTGCCAGCGCATTTGCGACCAGTGGGATCGCCTGGGATCGCTGACCCAGCGACGACGTGGCGCTCTGGAAGAAGCAGAGAAGATTCTGGAGAAGATCGACATTTTGCATTTGGAGTTCGCAAAGCGCGCTGCTCCTTTCAACAACTGGTTGGATGGCACCAGGGAGGATCTGGTGGACATGTTCATTGTCCACACCATGGAGGAAATTCAGGTTCAGAATTTATTTGTTTATTTATTTAATAATGGCTGCACAAAAACAAGCAGATAAACACATATCCCACAGTAATGTATCAAACATCAGTTATTACTAGAGCCCAGAAGTTTGGAAAAATGCCTTTTTATTATTGTATGACTGTTAACTATTGGAATCACTTTATTGTACTTCTAAGAGTTGTTTTAGTTGATTCTTATTTTGCCAATTTTAGCTTCTGATGCCTACTTTTCTCATTTTGCCTTACCTGTCTTTTTCATCATTATTTTCCTTTTTTCCCTCCTGGCACCAATCTCTATCAAGCAGGAAACATACCTGCAAATCTGGACTATTGATGGCAGGGTTGTGTATTGTCTTTCTGTGGACCAGAGGCTCAATTGTCAGGTTGTGTTAAAAATGTAAAAGGGAAAGGAGGATAATATCAGTAAAGAATTTCAATATTTTTCATTGATGCTTTCAGACTTGTTTGCTCACAAGAAATATTCTGTTTGTGTTTGGTCTTGGATCCCTCTTGAGGACTGAGCTGTCTGTACAGGATACATCCTTCCCAGTTCCTTCTTGTTTTCTCTTCCCTTCTGGTGATTACACAAGTGCTAAGAATGAACTCTACAATTCCATTTTCATTAATACCATTTGAACATTTAAAATGGAGTTATAACATATTAATAGAATATTTAATAGCATTTCATAGAGACAGCATCACAAGTAAAGTAAATTCCTAATCGTCATATCAGATGATACTGAACAATCAAAATTACAAAGAAAAGATAGTTGCCTTCCATGTGAGTGTTAATATAAATTTTAGAGTTGGAATAAAAATGTGAATCATTTCAATTATTAATTTTTTACATTAATTATTTTTAAATGATGATTTCTTAATGTTTCTTGTGTTTTTACCCCTCACTTTAGCCAAAATAAATGCCTTTTTTGCATGCCTATTTTAGTAAAAGCTTTTTTGCTTGGTAAAATAAATGTCTGAACTTCTGGGCTCTGGTTATTATCAGTTATCACAACACACAAGTCCTCAAGCTTTCCAAATCACAGCTATCACCATTACATCACATCACATCACAGCTCGGGCATCTCCTGCTCTTTCATTCATTTGGCTCCACAAAACAATGGTCAAAACTATTCATGAATTCAAGGTCTCCACACAGCTTGCGGGCAGAGTAGTTTACTTATTTACAGCTCAATTTACAATAAAATTGGCTAAATGACTTTCTTGCTACTTTCTTTCACAGCTCCATGTTAGGTATTCTAAGTCTCTGGTCTGGAGCTCTTGTAAATAGTCTCAAATTGGAGAACGTTGGAGAGCAAATGCAGAATCTTGTAGTCTTTCTCCTCTGGTCCATGTTGGAATGCTATTACACTCATCCTAGGCTCCATGTTGGAGGAATCAACAATTCAATGATTTAGTGTTCCTTTAATATCTATGTTTAGTTATAGTTCTTTATAATGAATTGTTGTATGGAGGATGGAAAGGAAGTAGAAAAGAAATGATAGGGAAGAACGAATCATAATTTTTCTCAAAATTTTCAATAAATAAGTTGTCAAACTAATTTTTATCTTACAATGTTTGTAAATTAAATATATGATTGATGAATTCATATTCAATATCTTTCAAGGGATATCGTTCTATTGATTTAAATTCAAGGTATTTTGCGAAACCTCTTGACTGTTTTTGCAATTCCAGAAGAAAACTGACTGATGTCTGAAAACCAAATTGCACTAGTATATTCTTAGTTCGACTATATAAGTGATACATTTCTTTCATTAATACAGAAAACTCATCTTTTATACAATTAGTAAACCAATATATGCTATTAATAATACCCTTTCAAAAATAAAATATGGTTGTGAATAATCATGAAACCTATGACAATTTAACAAAAACTACGATATTCTTTATCTTAATTTTCTTCATTAAGGTAATTGAAGTAGATAGATACTGTGGTAATGTGAAAGAAATTAAGTACCTTCTGTTCTTTTGCAGGGTCTCATCGATGCCCATGGACAGTTCAAGGCTACCCTTGGAGAGGCCGATAAGGAGTTCAATGCCATCGTTGGGCTGGTACGCGAGGTCGAGGCTACTGCTTCCAAATACCAGGTTCCTGGAGGCCTCAACAACCCATACACCACTCTCACAGCCAACGTGAGTATTTGAAGGCAACTTGCTAGTCATAACTTTGGTAATTAGTGCCGGAGCTAGACAATTTTAAGCCCCAGGCAAAAATTAAATTCAGGAATGTCCCCTCACTCGCTCACCCATCCACCCAACAAAATCTGAAAAAATGTACTTTAAGGTGTCTGCAGAGAAAGAAAGGGAAGAAAACTAGAGAAGAAAAAAATGCAGCACCCTTTGAAATAATAGATAATAATGAAAATAAGGAAATGGAATAAGATAATGGAAAAACAGTTCAAAAGTATTTTTGAAAGTGTCTAATCTTGTCTAAAACAAGTTTTGGCATCAGCACTTTGTGCTGGCATTGGTTCAAAACATAATTATTCCATAGATGTTGCAACTCACTAAGGGAAAAGAAAAAGAGGTGGGCCTTTTTAGGCCAAGAACAAATCAACATTATATCATGCATCATGAATGAATGATTTTTTTAGTCTGACAATTATGTACATAAATTCAGTAATTTGGTTCCTAACCTCTCAAAATGGCTTGTGTAGTGCTCCAAAAGATGTGAATGTGTTTGCAAGGTTCAAAACATTTTGAGTTAACGTGCATAAATTGAAAACAAATTGTGATTCTGGTAATATTTGTATTTTTTATTTAAGGAAACACATTAAATATTACATCTAATGAGATGTCATTGTTTGTTAGTAAAGCATTTTTAAATTAATTACTTGAATCGGCAAATATTTATGTTCAGGCTCAAAATTCTCATATGCATAATGTACAGTTTTCAAGAACACGTATGTAATACGCTTTTTCACTCTTGCAAGCACATTCTTTTGTAACTTTTATTTTATATTTGATAATGAAACTTTGTGTATTGCTTTCTTGGATGATTTTTTTTTTAGAATTTATGATCTTACAAATCCAAAAATTAACAGTTTAGAAGTTTAAGATAAAATTACCCTTCATGGAAACTTTCCAAAGCCAAAGTGATTATTAAACAAAATCTTCCACGATCTTATTGTGTATAGGAGGTGTGTCATACGTAGGCATCGGATTTTTGGCTCTAAAATATCAGAGAAAAAAAAGTGTCTTAAAGAGGCTCTTAAAAAGGGAAAATATATTGTTTAATTTCTCAAATAGCCAGTGTAAATTGATATGAAAATAACTTTTAACATGCATTTTATATTACTTCATGCTCTTTTATTAAAAAAAAAAAACAAATATTTATTACATTTACTTTTGCTGTTAAATACACATATACAATGTTTGCTCGGTTTGTATTGGTGTATTAAGAGGAACACAGAAATGTAAATGCTAAATCAGCTGTTCTCACTCAGAATCATTTTTATGCATAAAATGATTGAAATAATTTTTCTATTTCAACATCTGTGACTGGTATTTATTTTAATATTGGAGTAGTAGATATTTTTGTTATTTTCATCCTTTTTTGAATCAGAGCACAACCAGTGTAATTTGGTTCTTTCATATAATTTACATGTTAGATTGTCTGAACACTTTTAAAAAAAAGTGTTTTTCAGCCCGGAAGAAATCTTTGACTGAGCACTTTAAAGTTTATTCTCTTTGGTTTTCAATTACGGCAAACAAGACTTTTTAAGTTTTTACAGAAAGCATAGACCTTTTTAGGCCCTGCAAAGGTGGTTCCTTGAAATCGTAAAGTCGTGAAACCTGTTGAAAGTTAATTTTGAGTATTTACATGAAAAGAGCCAAGTAATTGACTAAAAATCCGAAGTCTAATCACGAGTGTAGTTTGGCAGTTGGGCTGATGTGACCCATTTTCTGCCGTGCTAACGAGGATCGGGGGGAAGCAAGTTGCAGGTAGGTGGCAGCCCTGCTGGTGTGTGCACTGTATTCCATGTCAATAAACAAATGTCCCAAAAGATGTCGATATTGCCTGTTCAGTCATGTGAGCAATTTTGTTGACATGCATAGATGACAAACAAAATTGGAACTTGTGGTCTATGGTTAACATATAGAAGAGGTTTGCATTTATTTCGCAAACATTGACTAACTTGAGCTTCAGTCGTCTTATTACCTATTGTTCTTGTCGTTCCATTCGCCAACTGGAGAATGTTCCCATGATATCAATGATTTTATATTGTTATAAAACCAGAAAAGGACACTTTAAAGCTTCCTTTTAAAGGAATATTATTTGCTTGCATAATTTTGTGATTAAAATTTAGTAAATTGTGAGTGAATGTTAATTATTAAAAGTGAGATAAAAGTAAACAATGCAGGTTCTTAGAAATTCAGTATTTATGGTGTGTCTATTAACATCCTTATGATGACTTAATTCATATACATAAAATATATTCTCATCTGCTATTTGACAAGGTTTGTACCAATTCTTATAATATTATTATCAGTGATATTATTGGAACAATGGTAAATCACTCATGGAAAATAGCTTTAATCTCCAACTAGACACACAGAACTGACACTTTGAACCTAGCACCAGCCTGTATGGCTTGCAGAAGAATACATTTTTTAGAGCAACGCGGTTTTTGGATGTGCTCAACTGTTTTAGAACCTGTCAAAAAAATTGTATACTGGCCTGAACAGACCATACCCAAAAATACTTTTCTGACTGTACAGAATATATTTTTTTAAAGGAGGCATTGCAATTGTACACTTGTGCTCATAATAATATTTTATTTCAAAGCAAACTTACAGTTTTAGAAAATGCAGGTTCCTACTTTTTGTTAGCCTTACTTGATCTTCAAAATTTATGTGTAATTTTTGGGAAAGCTTTCCCTGGATAATTTCACCAAAAATATTTTTCAATTGTTGATGTAGTGTTGTTACTCAGAAGACAGTGTTGTAATTCAGTAGAAATTATATGGATAATTGCATTGCCTTTGCATGAGAAAAAAAAAGAAGTGATGAGAAAATGTGTTAAGAGAGGATGTGTGTATAGAAGATGAGTACTACTTTCGACCTTTCCTAAGAAACACAAAATGCACTCTGGAGTGTGAATGTCAGTTGGAATACAGTGGATTTAGTTTTGCACCAGAAACCATGCCACAAAAAATCCTGTAGTGTGTATGTCTGGTTGTTTCTGGTTGTCAGAGATTTTGAAGAGGTAAGTTGCATTTAGTGTCATAGAAAGTAGAATAGAAGACATGTTACTACCTTAGAGTTGCAATTCACTTTAATATTTGTACAAAGTACAAATACAAACTTACTTTGTACAATTCATTGTATTATCTTACATTCATGTTAATGGAACTTTCATGATGTGAAAAGTTAAAGACTAGTTAAGACTGCCAAAGTAATCATTTCTTTTGTGCTGAGTTGAGTGTGAAAGTAGTTCCACAAAGCTCTGTATAATATGCCATTCGTGTCATATTATTTCTATATATGTCTAAATAAAACAGAAAACTTCTTCTCTGTTGTTTATTCAATGTGACAGTATTCAGCTTCCGGTTGACTGTGTTAGGTGAACGCAGTCTTTACACTTTACACTTTTTGACTGAACATTTTCTAACAAAGATCTTATGTATCTGATGGTTTGTGCATCCTAAATTACTCATTTGGTCAGAGAACAAGTTCTGAATCACATTTTCTTTTGTCTGAAAATACGATGCTGTAGTCCAAATAAATGGTGTTCCATGGACCAATTCTTACAATAGTTTATTTGACTTAAAAAATAAATTATTGTGCTGAAACTACTTAAAATTTATCAAGAGTTGAATTTGACTCAACCTTGTGATTTGACCCTAACATGTCATCTTGTGGAGCGAGGGTTCTGTCAATGTGAATATGATCTATGTGCAGTGTGGGTTGTGAAGGAGGAGCTTAATGAAGTGTTGTGGTTTTAGGAGCTGACGCGCAAGTGGACAGAGGTGCGGCAGCTGGTTCCCCAGAGGGACCAGACCTTGCAGAACGAGCTCCGCAAGCAGCAAAGTATCCTTTTGATCCTAACGGGGAACGTAGAATTTGTGCTAGTAATATGTGCACTTGGCTGATGTCACAAGGGAGAGAGAAGATTTCACCAAATGCCATCTCAAACTATTGGGCTAAAACAGCATGTACTTTCTTGCCTGTATTTTCACGCAAAATTAGGCAAAAAGTACTCAAATTTTCGAAAAGTTGTACATGACCATAAAATTCTATCTTTAAGGAACAGATTTCATTAAGGGAAAATATCTCTAACTTTATAATTGTAGTTGTAGGAAAATGCCAAAAAAGAGTTTGAATTTTTGTAAGTTTTGAAAAATCAGAGTTTTCAATGAACATGAGACCTATACTATTCTTTTAAATGTCCTTTTCACTATTCAACAATAAAATTTAATAAAAAAATGATGGTGCAATTTTTTTAAAAAAATTTGAATAAATTGTGAGGGGTGTCATGTAAAGTAACCCCCCCCCCTAATCGAAATATCAGTTTTAAATTGAAGGGTCCGCAACATCAGCCAGATTGATTGGAGAATATTAGTTTTGGAGAAAATCAGCTGAACAGTTTAGCCGCTAGCATTGTTTACAGACGAACAGACAGACAGGTTGCTGTCAGTTGAATTTTCAGCATCAAGGACCCACAAAACATGGATTCTAGCTATATGCGTTAGAGGATCTTTTCTAAATTTAGCAACTGGATTCATCCACTTTTTCATTACCAGGGCCCTGTAAATAGAGTTTTCTGCTGAAAATTTGCCGTTTTTTTGCACAGCATTTCATAACTTTCTCTCTACTCCATAGTGAGGAAGTAAAACATTGGCCTCCTAGCTTTTTGACAGGCAGTCTCCCCAGCATAAAAAAATTACAATCACATTTTGTTTTAAAAATCACTTAAGAAAATCAATAATAAAAATTACTAATGCAGGCACAACAAATTTCTGGGCAAGTACAATTCCTAGTTTCTCGCATTGGGTCTACCCAGTTTTTCTACAGCGTTCTACCTATGTTTTCTGAACAGCTTTTGCATTTGTGGATACCTCTACTGCACATGTATAATGTTTCCCCTCTTGGGTGCCTCATTCTTGCTTTTCTTGGTAGATGAATGCACAGATATCTTGTGTGATCTCTCCTCTACAGTGCAGACTTTTATTGGTTGCCAACCATTGAAGAAATATCTGTTAGCTGCCAGGGCTGCTCCTGGTGTAAATGTGTTTGCTTTGTCATCGCTTCTTACATACTGCACAGAAGGTGCTGAAAATGACAGAAAATGCCAGTGGCATGATTCTACATGACTTCTATGAGAGGGCGCCTTGCTTACAGTGGTATGTTAAGATTCCTTTTAATTTGAGACAATCATTACAATTAGAATTCAAACTTTATTTATTTATTTACTTATCTCTGTAGTCTTTATTAGACAATTCAAGAGCCTAATCTAACACCATCATCTGGAAATCTTAAAAAATTAAACTATAGGGATTGAAAAAATTACTTTTAAAATTTGACACCGGTACAGGATAATACAATCTACTTTCAGAACATTTCTTTGAATTACATCCAGAATGAGTAAACGGCAGCAGACTCGCCAAACGTTTCTCCATATAGAATGTAAAAATATAAACATTTAATTTTTATTAGAAACGGAAGATTACATTTGATTTTTAAAATACATATGGAAAAACATTTTGATGAGTCTGCAATCTACTCATTCTTTTTTCTACCCCACTTTTTTTTTTTTGTAATTTAGAGAAATCTTCTAAATATAGATTGTATTATAGTGCCTATACCAATATTGTCTTGTAATGTTTTCAGCTCCTTAATTTAAATTTTTTAGACATCTTGATGTTGAAGTTAGATTGAACTCTCAAAATGTAGAATACAATCAAAAGAGATGAGCAAATGAATAAAGTTCATACTCTTATCATATTGATTGTTTCAAATTAAAAGGAACTTTCAAATAGTACATGAATCAATCATAAATCTTGATAACATTCCATGCATACACTTAATCCTAAGAATATTCTCTCAGAACAGTCACAGTAGAAAAGAAGAAAAGATTCCAATCTGTGAATGATGATGCTTTCATTGCAGTACATTAGGGATTCTGTTCAATTTGCTGCAGTGAATGACCAGAATGTGTTTTGGAGGCATGCAAGTATAGTCTGCGGTAACAGTTTATGATTTAAAAAAAAAATAAAAGGTTTTTTGAAATTGCAATTTCTAAAATATTTTCCTGTGAGGAATGCATGGGGAATCAATATAAGGGGTGCAGAGCTCAGTTCTTTAATCATGCTTGCTGCTTTAATCATTTGTTTGCAATTGCTGGTCATTGTAGCTACAATGAAGACTTGATTATTCTCTCTGAAAAAGTTATTTTAGGATGTTTTTCTCTGTCGAATACAGTCAGTTGTTGTGTGTATTGTTTCTATAAAAAAAATATCATTTCTTCCAAAAATGAAATATTCATTCTTTCTTGGTCTTCTCTTTCTTGTCTGTATTTTATTTAATACAGGCAGCAGTAATACTGATAAAACCCCAAATCTGCCCCTTTATAAGAACAAGGCACATAGATGTGTGAGAATTTGAAAGTAAATGTAGGCAATGAAACTGCGTGCAGAACCGGAGAGTGATGTAATATCCTTATACCCAGTCAATCAGTTATCTGCAGCTTTGAAAGTGTTGTCCTCCATTGGCAATTGATGAAGGAACTCTGTTTCCAATGTTTTCTACTTCTTTGTGCTGCATTCTGTGGTTATTGCAGTTGATATGTGGAGAGGAAAGTCCTTAACAGAGATCAGACAACGAGATGGTTCGCCGGCAGTTCGCCGAGAAGGCCAACGGCGTGGGGCCATGGATCGAGCGGCAAATGGACGCTGTCACTGCCATTGGAATGGGTCTCCAGGGATCCCTGGAAGACCAGCTGCTGCGGCTGCGTGAATATGAACAGGCTGTGTACGCATACAAGCCACACATTGAGGAACTGGAGAAGATTCACCAGGCTGTACAGGAAGGCATGATCTTTGAAAACAGGTAAGGAACAGGAAATTTCAACCAGAGGGCCTCAATTGAATACAATTTTATAAACGGTGCCAAACTGTAGAATTCAAGAAGCAAAGTGTTTGTCAAGTTCTTATTGATGCAATTTTCAAAGAATATTATCAAGGGATCATTGACCAGGAAATTGTAGTAAAATAAGACAATTTGATATTACTACAGTGAGTCATGTAATTTTTACTTTTTATTTGTTTGAAACTTTTGTTTTTGTTTTGCTCCCTTAGTAAATGCTTTTTATCATTTCTTCTGTTAAAACTTGGAGAAACAAAAGTTTATTTTAAATTCAATATCTGGAAATCTTCTGGCAAAATTGGAAATTTTGTTGCTGACTTATGTTTGTATCATTAAATTGCTGACTTGTGATAGGGAATAGCATAGAATATCTGGAAAGAGCAGGAATGTCTGAGAATTAGAGCTTTAATGATATTATGGTGTAGTGTTTGAAATGCTTTTTTAAGAAAGTATTTTCACTGACAAATTTCTTCTAGTTTACTGAAAAGATGAAACGTAAGTTTTGAAAATGATGGAGAGGGTTCAGATTTTTTATTTATTCATCTACTCAAATTCACCCTGTGCCTGTAGACCATCAAAATCACTAAAAATTGTGAAGTGCTCTGTTGGTGCACATTTCTTTATTTATTATTTATTCTCAAATACTCAGAACTCATTGTCTATTATTATTATTATTCCGTCTTTACTGGACAAGACATCTCTGAATATAAAATGACCCTCATAATTTTGAACAGACATCCTAATAATTCTTTTTTCATTTTTAACTAATTCTTACTATTCGGTCAAAATATATTAAAAAATTGTCATATTCAGTCAGTCAAAATAAATTTAGAAAATTGTCTTGATAAGCTTAATTATTTTGTGAGAATTAATAGGATTTTCTGATTCCTTTCAAAAATAATCATCCTTGTTTTTGTCACTACCATTTTCATCATGAAATATTTTGTTGTATTTTTCTTGCAGAGCCTCCAGTATGCCAAGTTTTCCTTTTGACTTTTTAAGCCACCTTGGAAGTTTTGAACATTTAATTTGTGCCCTTCATATTTCAAACATCACTGCCCAAAAACATCCTGTTCTGTATCACCTGTATCTTGTTTTTCCTATTACACTCTTGTTTGTGCCTCTGATTCTTTAACTACCATTAATTTAAAATGCAGATTGTTTAAAATTTGCATGACTGAGTTGTGAACTACAAATGTGCACATCTCTGTACTTTGTCTCGCAGATAGCATGGGAGAGAACAACAGTTTCAAAAGTTTGGGAATTTTTTCTGTTATTTTTTTACAAATTATTTTGTCTCTTTTGTTTGATGTAAAATGTGAGTAAAATGGAATATTCATGATTTGTATTGTCGACTGTCAAACTAAGAATCCACAGTGCCATGATGATTTTGTAAGAAAATCTCAGCAGTGATTTTTATTCATTTTGACATTGCGATTCACATACTATAAAACCTTTTGTTTGAGATTCTCTCTTTATGGGCCTGTATGAATAGTCTCGCAATTCTTCGGTGGATGCCAGGAATATATTGCGAAGAGCAGGCCTGATGGCCTGAGTCTCGCCAACTAAAATAAGGCATAATCATAATAATAATCATAATAATAAGGCAACTGAGTTGAACAATGCAGGACATTTTTATTTTATTTTATTTTTTCCTTAAACAGGCTATTGCCCAAAATACAATATGTTACAAAATGTGTAGTGATAATATCAATTATATACATTTAAATACTTAATTGTATCAAATCTGATATAGTTAGTTTCTGGCACAAGAAATAAATTTGTTTCACACTTATTAGCCATTTTACTCATTTGCCAGAAAGGAGTGTGTTGGCCTAAATTAGATTTAGAAATAGGTTCAAAAAATGTAATTTCATCATTATTTCTAGTACTCTGCTGTGGAATTTTCCAGTTGATTTTTGATAATAAAGTAGGTCAATCAATATCATGATTTAAAAATTTACCAAAATCAAGAAGTCGTTGAATTGTCTATGCAAATATAAAGTATTAATATTTACATAATTAGTACATGGAAGCAGTTATGAGATATTCTAAGGGATTCCATTTGAAGTTTCCAAGCCACATAGGTGAGAAATTTATGTTATACAGTTCCAATCTTATGAGAATAGAAGGCTGGCCACACATAAAGTAGGATAGGCCTTACCAATCAATATGTTTATTAAATTTTGATGATGAATCAGAGATAACTCATAGATCATTAAATTCATTTAGTATTTCAAGATTTTCATTATCTATAAAGTGTTGATATTCTGTTTAAAACTTTTGTCTAGAATACCTTAAAACTTTACATTTTTTTATGTTTACAGTTAGCTCATTCCTCTCACACCAACTAGTTAAGACATTTAAGGATTCTTGTAATTCTTTACAATCATTATTGGTTTTAATCTCGTTACATATTTTTAAGTCATTGACATGTGTTCTGTTCAGGTATACGCAGTACACAATGGAGACCCTGCGGGTGGGCTGGGAACAGCTGCTCACATCGATCAACAGGAACATCAACGAGGTGGAGAACCAAATCCTCACCCGCGACTCCAAGGGCATCACCCAGGAGCAACTCAACGAGTTCCGCGCCTCCTTCAACCACTTCGACAAGAACCGCACCGGCCGCCTCGCCCCAGACGAATTCAAGAGCTGTCTTGTTTCCCTGGGCTACTCTCTTGGCAAAGATCGTCAGGTGGGCTGTCGCGCAGAGGCGTAGGGTGGTGAAATCAAAGAGCTAGGTGCAGGGTGGCCACTTACTGGAAAATCGGGAAAAGTCGGGGAATTTCATTGCTCTGAGAAAGTCAGAGAATTTGTAGAAGATTCATTAGAAGTCGGGGAAAATTCAGAGAGAGTTATAAAACTACATTTTATTACTTAAAAATTATTTAATTAAGTTAAAGCATTACAACAGGAAACATTTTTTTGCCCAGTTTTTATTTGGTGAGAAATTGTTAATTTCAGAGACCTGACCAATTAATATCATGGTAGCTTTAATATTTTTGTTAAGTAGTGTGAAACTACAACCACTAAATATGAGAGGGCAAACAAATTTAAAATTCACTGGGAAAAGCCAGGGATATTTGTTCCAGGCAATGATTGGCCACCCTGTAAATAGCAGTACGAAAGTAGCAATTTCTCACAGTGGTAATCCTCATAAACAGACACGACAGTTAAAAACTTCGATACCATATAAATAAATTGGTTGAATTACTCATACTGTGCTTTACTAGAAAAAGTTGAAGAACAACAAATACATATTGTATTAATTTATAAATTTCCTTAATTGTAATGAATTTAGTTGTAGTAACTGGGAAGATAAATTGAGAACTCTCACTTCTGCAAAAATGCACAGCTTGTTGTACAGAAGTATATATGATAGATTCTATTCATCTTTCCCTTGTGGTTTTCTTTAATGGTTTCTTCAGAGCCTGCTATGCCACTAGTCTTAACAGCATCCAAGCTCAAAGTACAAAAATCTTATACAAATAAAATGAATAGCCTTTTTTAACTTTATCTACGTGGAATGCTCAAGATTTTCTCATTTCTTAAAGCATTCTTGAATTGCTTAGAATGGAATGCTATCAAAGAAGATAAATCTTTAAACTTTCTGAAGGAAATCTTTTTAATTTTCAATTTTATTATGAATTAATCAACAGACACATGCCCAATACACAGGAAATTAAAAAACTATGATGCTTTTATACAAGCTCAAATATATTTCCATAGAACATTACAAAGAAAGCATGTAATTGCAAAACAATAGAGGGAGAAATAAAATAATAAAAGTGTTATTTATCATCCAATTATTCATGTAAATTGAATAATTAATTGACTGAACAAGTAAACTTGTAAATAGGCTGTTTAGCCATGTTTAAGTAAAAAGTCTGAGTCAGTTCAGTATCATTTTCAGTAATGTTTAAATTTGTCAAACTGGCATGGCAAGATGAGTTATAAAACATGCGAGTTCTGCATTTGAATTCCTGGAGAAACAGTGCCTAAAAACGGCATTGAACCTATTGAAGTTAGATATGAACTTGTCAGAAACCAAGAAGCTTTGTATTGAGACATTTAAAACCTTAAACATGAAAGTAACATCATAGAATATTCTAGCAGATTATAATGTGGGCAGTTTTTATAATTTTCAAGAATCATTATGAGTACATGAGTTAAGTACATTTATTTTGTCTTCTTCTGAAGCCTCACGTTTTGAAAGAGTTATTGCTATTAATATTTATTGGTGTAACGGTGAATTGTCTTTGGCATTTAAATAATTGAAATAATTCAAGACATTGTCATTACCAACGGTGTTGTTTAATTCAAGAGCAGCTTTTGATAGCATAGCAATCGTCCACCCTAGTAGTCATTTTGTAGCATCCAAACAGCAGAAAACTGATGATGGCTATGCTATCGACAGCTGCTCTTGAATTAAACAGTATTGTTGGCAATGACAATGCCTTACATTACTTCATTTAATGTTTATGTTAAAGTTTTGTTTTTTAATCTATTGTTACTTCTAAATCTATGTAATATGAGACTGTTTGAAGGTCAATACTGCTGATGGAATTGGTAGGTGATTTAAATTTCTATTACATTTAAGTCTTTTGCCTTTTTTTGTTTAGAGAGGTTTTGTTTGAAGTGCACCAGAACTCATGGTCCTCCAGATCCTCTTGGAGCAATTCTGATCCAATTCATTTTTAATTAGAACACTTTGAATGCACACAACACTAGTCTGTTAGAAAGTGATGCCTTATTTCCATTCTAGTACATTTTCTTAATAGGAAAATACTTTAATGTTTCTTATTTTGAAAAATCTCCATGTATTAATGTGCACTTTTTTTTTTTTTTGCAGGGTGACATTGACTTCCAGAGAATCCTGGCTGTTGTGGATCCAAATGGCACAGGCTATGTCCACTTTGATGCCTTCCTTGACTTCATGACACGTGAAAGCACTGATACCGATACTGCAGAACAAGTCATTGACTCCTTCCGTATCTTGGCTGGTGACAAGGTATGAGCAATGTGTACTAAAGTGTGTAATAGTTTAATATATGTTTATTTATTTTGTATTTTATTATTTATTTTATTTTATATGCTTATACTTTACATGCTTATAGTCAAGTGAGTAAACCGAATAATAAGATTGTAAATAAAATAGTTAAAGATTACAGCATATTGACAAGTGCTTTTGCTAATTACAAGTGAACCAATCATATTTATAAACAAATCAACTTCAGAGTTTTATCCAAAATCATTTGTTACATAATAGACAGTTTCGGTTTCAACAGCAACAACAGTAATTGCAAGGCAGTATACAGAATTGTCTGTTTACATATTAATTTAAAGAATAGCTAGTTTTCCACAATAAATATAGCAATTGAATGAAACCTCCAATAATTTTAGTAAGAAATAAAATTGACTCCTTTTGTGTCTACAGGAAAACTTCCTATCCGTTTGTCTTACATAAGCGGAATTAAAATTGTTGCATTTTAATAAATAAACTCCACTTTTTTCTGTGAAGGGTACAGGGGATTTATTGTTGGGAAAAAATGTTTGGAGGGTGTTGTAAGTTTTATAAGATACCTTTATGTTACATTTGTTGATTATTCTTCCTAATTTTTTGAATGTAGGTCCAATATAATTTTACAAATTTAATATTGTAGTGCCACTGATGATGGGAAAAAATTCCTGAAACACGTGTATGGCTGAATTTTCTGCATAGTAATTTATTTTGTCTACTACTTACGGTTGATACTTCTGATATCCTGAAATTATAATCATGGAGTACCACGATATCTCTGCTGTCACTAGAGAATTTATATGGTTGTGAAATATGGCATAAATGTGTGTTCCTTTTTTGCAGCCTTACATCCTGCCTGACGAGTTGAGACGTGAGCTGCCCCCTGACCAGGCCGAGTACTGCATCCAGCGCATGCCTCCCTTCAAGGGCCCCAACGCGACTCCCGGAGCCCTGGACTACATGGCTTTCAGCACTGCGCTCTACGGAGAGTCCGACTTGTAGAGTGGGCGATGATGTGATGCGATAAGGTGATGCGACGACATCTTATGCCTTGCCTCACTCTAACCTTCGCCTGGTCGGCACCAAACTGTTGTTTTTATTTAAATCTACAGAATGTTTATTATATTATTATAATAATTATTATTTTTTTTGCTGTGTACAATATTTGAAGAAACACGATATACACAGTGTAACTAAGGAGTCTGTACACACTTTATCATAGTAGTTCTGTTCTCATCTGAAAGAAATAACTATGTTTCTGAGTTAATAGTTCGTCACACATTTTAAGTTGTATTTCACACTAAAGAATGCTGTGTTTTCAAATTAATTTTCTTTTGTTATTTACAGATTGTCAGTGGATAAATCAGCCTCTCTCATTTTCATATTTGCTATTCAGTAAATAATGTAACAGAGATTCGTTATTTATAGTGAAACTCATTAACTGGTAGTGAAATAACACCAAAGATTTCATTCATAAACAATGGAATTTTAAAGTAATATTTTCATTTCTGTTATCATTATTTTCATCTTGATATGTAAATGATAATGTGTGCCCAGACCTCATAGCTATACCCTGTATATATTTTAACCATTGGTGATTAGGAGAGGAATGAATCCTGCTGATTTCTGGAAAAGTTGTGTCGATATACATTTGTAATTTAATATCTTGTGGAAGTGTTGGAATAGCAAATTATTATTGAATTTAATGGTGAGACAAGTAGGAATTGAATTCTTGTTACACATATCACGAGAATAATCATGTATACACATCTAGAGAATGAATGATAAGTTCTGGATTTACGCAGCTCAGTACTCAAATTTGGTCTCTGGGAGATCACTGTTGAGTACAATACTTTGCTTAGAGGTGCATGATGAGGCTAAGTTGCTCTACTGATTTTCGGAACTTGATGACTTGTGTACATACATTTTTCCTTTGAGCACAATATAAAGTAGTTCAGCCTTAGAATTCAGTAGTGCAGCCTTGTTTCATCAGGCGATCTGAGCTTTTTTAATGTTCCGTTCCCAATAAAACATCAATCTTGTTGACCGAATTCCCTTAATCAGTATTTGCTGATTCATTCAGCATTTGTCATTGATACTCCAGATGTGTATCCTTTCTATCTTGGACCAGTGAGTGTCTCAATATTCAGTGTGCCATACATCAACTAAGAGTTTTTAACGAGTCGCTCACGTTAGATACAGTTCCTCACGTAATTGGTTGCTTGTATCATAAATGGTACCTATTATTAACTAGTACTCATGCTGTATAAGGTACTTTGAATTTTAAGAATTGCTGGGTGAGGAAATCAGCAGGATGAGAAATTTTCGCCTTGCCCTGCCGCTAACGAAGGCTGATCACTGCACAGTGAATCGGCAACGAAACTCACTGCCAGCTGGGCAGGGGCAGTGTGTACTCGCGGAACGCAAAGAAGGGAATAAAATATTTTTGGAAGGTGTTAAAAACATGTTTTTTTTAAATGCCCAATTTTTTAGATGGAAGATGTTGCAAGTAATTATATATATATAAACACACACAACCTAAAAATATTAAAAGTATGAATAAAAAGTAATCTTTAAGAAATTATTTTTTTGAAATAAGCCCAGAATTGAATAGCAGGTTTATAGTGTGACATTCTAGTCAGATGTTCGGTCATATGTAAAACTGAAAAAACATAAATAAGGCTTACAAGAATGGAACATTAAAAAGGAATATTGGAATAAATTGGTGTTTTATTTTCAAAATCCTTGTGCCTATTACCCTCATTAGAGAACTCCCATAAATTAGTATGACAGCCCTCAAATCCCGAGGCCTTTCATAATGTTAAATGCATACTTGTCTGTGGTGAGTTAATTGAATTATTAGCTTGTTTAGTTCTAGGTAAAAAATCATATTAATTAGTTAGTTTTATACTGGTTACTGAGAAAACATGCAGCTTTTGAGATTGTTGTACATTACTCTATGCAAAAATTCCAATATAGAAAAGTTGGAAAATAATTTTCAAAATTTGAGATAGTAAATTAATAATTCCAAAAATATTTTGTATTTTCTAAATTACATATAAGAAATCTGAAGACCAGTTTACTTTATGAAATTGAGAATATTAAAAGATTTTTTTGGTTTGGATAATAAATAATAACCAAAGGCAATGCAGAATCATTGCTTGATTAAAGGAAGGTTGTGTTCATTGGGTTTGCATGAAGCAAAGGAATGTCAAATTACTGCTGCCATACATCTAAATAAATAAACTCTATTTTTTAATTTATTTATGAGCTGAAGTATCCTGCATACCCCAGGTATTAATTTACAACAACTATCCATTAAACATTAAAAGGATTGAAAATTTTATGCTTAGCAATGGTCGGCAAACATGACCACAAGAAGCAACCTACCCACCACTTTCACCAAGATGAAAATTGCAGTGATTTTTATTATTTATTGCATCTACAAATTGACGCAACGCGTCTCCAAGCCCCTTAAGGGGCTTGGAGCGCTTTGTGCTGGAGAGTAATCCTCCCTTACCTTAAAATCATGTCACGTCACATTGCAGTCAGTTGTTAAGAGGACCACCAGGTAGCATCTCCACGTACGCGCCTCCTGCGTCACTACCCAACGGCCAGAATTGGGAAGGAATAAGGATAGGGGTAGGGTTTAGGACACTTCACAGGGGTTGGACTAGCCCTTGTGAAGCAGCCAAACTTGTTTTGATGGAACAAATTTCACATGAGATTTAATGGGAATCAAACCTGGACCTCAGTGGTGAAAGGCTAGCGACTGTGCTATGTGCCACGATTTAACAACATATTTCACAATAGCTTTCAAATGAACATTTCCCCAGACATTCTGTTAAGACACAACTACGCACATGTACATTGTAAAATGTATTCCAATGCACAAATCCAAACTTAAGTATTACAAACATATGAATTTATTATTCACAATGTAACATTTAACACGTTTATTGGAGATTAATTTTCACATTTATTGCCTTCTTCAACATGAGAACGTTCAGTTCCATGTTGTGTCTGTTCAACACCTTTGGGAATATTTAATTAATTTAAATGTACAAAAAATTTAAGTTCAGAAGCCCAACACTAAGATAGGCACTGGATGTAAGCTCGCTGTACCTGTTCAACATGACAAGGCGCTGCTTGGTATAGTGACATAAGGGAGCCATGTCACGTTTTGCCCACTGAAGCTATCAATGACCCAGAAGTCTGGGAAGCGAAGATAACCAAATGTTTCCCCTAGTGTGGCCTGTGCTCTGGAATGCAGTTACTGTCTGTCTGTACTTGGCATAAGGGCTACAGCCTACCAGCAGCATCCTGGAATGCAGTTGTACCAGACTTTAATCTATACCCCCGACTAACCCATACCCTGCTCTGCTCTGCTCCGCTCAACTCATTCAGCTCTACCCCTCCCTGCCCTACTACACCCATCCAACTCTATCCCCCTCTTCCTCGCTTTGCTCTGCTCTGCCAGCTTAATCTATAGATTACTCCCACTAGCTCATACCCGGCTCTTACCCATTCAACGTCACTCCACCCAGCCCTAAGCTGTTCTACTTCATTCTTTCGTGTTTGCTATACTTGGGTTTTTCTAACGTGGCTTCTGAGGGTAGTATCTCCAAGATGAAATACGCATGGTGTAATTTCTACCATGGCAATACGGCACTAATGTTTGCATCATTCTCAGTACCGCCGCAAGATGTCACATGATTGCGAGCGTATCAAGGAAAATGTGAGGTTTCGAGCAAGATGCGACGCTAGCCGTCGCATCTGGTCTTCTCATTGGCGTTTCTGTATCCCTGCTACCAAAACTTCGCTTCCGCCTTCTGTGTGAGACCCCCAATCTTCTTTCTGCTCAACATATGGGAATCCCAGTGGTCACATCAGAGAGTATACATGGGTCACATGCTATAACGGCTATGGACTCCGTAGCGGGGTTCGGAAGAAAACGGCTTGACCAGGTTTGCCAACTGTGCTGCTGCAGAATGTCGATATGTTACCAGTACTGAACCTTAAAAACTTGTAACCTTATGCGACAAATAATAGTTAATTGCATATTTTTGCAGGTGTGTTGTGTGTTGTTAAGAAAGTGCTGGGCTTTTCTGCAGGGATTGATTTTAAGCCCTGTTCTCTTCCTACGATACGATACGCCCACGACGATTCGAAACGGACGAACAGTTCTCTTTGCGGATGATACGAACATTCTTTGCAATAAAGAGACCGTAAATAGTACAATAAATGTTTTAAATTGGTTCCCTAATAACAAATTAATAATAAATAAAAAAAACTGTTTCAAAGCAGTTTTCCATTTCACATAAACAAACTCTACTCCATTGAAAATGAACGATGTGCTATTGACTGATGTTATGGTAAAATTTTTAGATATTTCAATTTAGCCCAACCTTAAATGGAACGTCCATTTAAATGAATTGAACACAAAATTCAGTTCATTATGCTATGCGTTCAGAATTCTTTCAAATTCAGTCAGCATTCATACTGCTCGTTGTGTTTATTTCGCGAATGTTCATTCTCGCCTAAAATATGGCATATTATTCTGGAGAAATACATCTTATAGCTCCCAGTCTTGTAGATCACAAAAAAGAATTGCACGAACAATAAGCAAATCCCTACTAGTGATTCTTGCAAGCGTCTCTTTATTAATCTATGAATATTCCCATTGCCTTGTCTTATGATTTACGGATCAGTGGATTTTGTCAAAAATGACTTACTGAAAAGTGGGAATATATTTTCAGCATCGCCCATGTTTATAACTAACACTCCACATATTAATCATATTCATCAATGGAGACAGTATTCACAGCTCACTACAAACAATTTACATACAGTACATTATTTTACAACACTTGACACTTCTCCATCAGATTTTTCGTTCAGTTTCCCTCATCATTGCCCTAAAGCGAATGCTGAGGTAGCCCCTTGTTTTACTTCTGGACATAAATGTAACATCACTGTCTGTGCACGTCTTTTAGAGTTCACACAGTGAGGAATATAATTATTGAAATTATCGTTCTCCATACTGTCGTGGCAAGAACTATATTCCTTCACGAAGAACACGATCCCAGTGATAAGAAAACGTGCACAGAATACACTTCTCCTTGTATCACGTCACGCAGTTTTTAACTATATTTTGACATTAAATAAATAAATAATTTTTTGAAACTGTTTTATATAGAATAATATATGCTCACACAAAGAAAAATCACAGTTTCAAAACGAGAACGCAAATAATTAAAATCCAACAATGTTCGGGTGAAAAGATAAGACATAATTTGCGATTACGTTATTTGTGGAAACTAATGAGTTCATTGTGGCAGGAAATAGTGAGTAAAAAGTCCAATGCACCGTAGAAAGGTTTCTAAAATCTAGGTTTACTTCTCATGAATGTCTGAAAATAGCCGCAAATCGACCTGCAAATAAATAATTAGGTAAGTACATTTGCACGATCCATTTTTAATGAATTTTTGTGTTTTATCGTTTTGTTTGACTGTGGGAGTAAACGATACAAAATTGGCTATTCTCAAAGAATATACTGTAAGTGCGAGTAACATGGAATACAAACAATTATATAGATCGATGTAGATTATACAACTTTAATTGTTTAATCCAGTGCTTCCCAACGGTGTCGGTGTCTAAACCTGGGGGTCGATGAAATTTTGGAGCGGGTCAATGATGATCAAGAGGTCGATTGGCTGTCTATAGACCAACATCGACAGGCAATATAAGGTATAATTAAGATCCCATTAATTACAAGAACTAGCTATGAACTTGATCATTATTTTTTCTAGTATAGAAACAAAACATAATAAATTACAAATTCACTCTTCTTCTCTCGTACCTGCTGTTCATCCTTAGGCCCGCAACAGACTACACAGAGAGATGCGTTGACAGAAATGTGGGAAATCGAAACAAGGGACACTTACCGACTCTGACACACTACAAAGAGTTTTCTCGTTCGCCTCTGCGGAGGCGAAAGAGTTCCTCGCTTGAGTCGGTCAGCGAGCGAGTTTTCTCGGACACATTTCTACTCCTTCATTTTTTATATGACATTTAGGCCTTCGCTGCGGTAGGAAAACACTAAACATTGCGTAGAACTGAGTGAGGTTATAATATTTAGCAGTAAAAGACATGATAAACAACCAGATTTTTAATTGTTTACTTGAATTTTCTCTTTAAACGACAATGAACAAGAAAAAAATTGTGTGAAAGATATTCTTACTTGAATGAAACACGTTCATAATTAGCAATATGAAAATAAAAAATTGAAGCAAGAAACTTGAAGGGGTATTTTGAAATAATTTAATTAATTATTATTTTCTTAATTGGTATTTATTATTTATGAATGAATTTATTAACTGTGAATTTTATTCCGAATTAGTTGATCGTTCACAATTTATTCATAATTCAACCAATAAATACAATAAAACAGAGGGGGGGAATTATGGAGCTCAAGAAAATATGCACAGATTGCACTCCTCCTTTAAAAGTCACATACATTCCAGTGTTTTACATTAAATAATGATTTGAACTAAATTTAGTGTTTTGCCCAACCTTGAAGATAGTGTATGTTACATGAATGTAACATAGGTTCACACTAAACATTTCATGATTTTTGAAATGTCAAAATGTTGATCTTCAAGTACAATTATTTCTGAAGATGACTTCATTGTTGTACAAAATGTAAGCTTTTCATTAAAACAATTATTAAGGTTTTTTAAAAGCTGAGAACATATTATTTGAACCATAAGGGCATAGTCTACTATATTAAGTGGAGTAGATTGTAACATGTTCATATTCTTTTAAGATATTTCACGGTGATGCAAAATGAAAAAAAAAATCACAATGCTTGAAAGAAAGTGAAAGCTTGATTTTACAATCACGCAGAATTTGCCTGAATAAGATTACATTTCAATTAATTATCAACAATTATAAATCACATTACCTAAATATTTTAATAAGACTATGTGAACATTTTAGTTTAAAAAATATAAAATGCGTGAATGTATTTGTTAAATTTAATAAAATCACTGTATAATTTACACAAATACATATTTTAACATTTCAAAATACTGGTATGAGCGATACCACATTACCTGCATTCGAATTGAGCGCCCATAAAACTACAAAATAGATGATTCCTAACTGATATACTATAATGTTTTGATTGGGCCCAAGTAATTCTTTCATGTTTCAGTGTTGCACCCTGGTGACTGTGCTAGACACTGAAATTTTAATCGTCCGTTCGCTAGAATCGGCATTTTCATGAAATTGTGCCGCAGAAGAAAGCTTGAAGAAGGTCTTTCCTCTATGGTAATTCTTTTGTGCTGCAAGCTCCACCATGGCCACTCTTTGCTTGATACAGAGAAATTCGTGCATCATGGTTTTCGTTTGGTTACTCCCAGGTTAGTCTCGGGCAAAGAGAATAACAACTCTCACCCCTCCTCTTTCTCCCTCCACCTGTTCCTCTGGTAGAGCGCCAGAAAATGTTTGTGGTACCGAAACGTTTAAAGAAGATGTTTTATTCGGTATTGTGAATAATACCACTAGTGATCAGCGAGAACGTTTTAGTTAGAATGCAAATGTGAACAACATTCGTTGCGTCATTGTAAATTTTGATAGTAAGGTTTAGTTCTTGTAAGGCTGTTTCTGGCCGCCCGGAATCGCAGGTGTCAAAATATGAAATCAATTAAGAAAACGATATGTCTTTCAGATTGCATTGACTAAATATACTTTCTGGCACAAGCGATTGAGGTGAAGGATTTGGGATTTTATGTCGATGCGTAGTTAAATTTGTAAAGTTAAAAGAGAATATCGGCAATGGGAAAAAGAAAATCGGCAAAAGGAAAAAAGAAAGCAGGAGGAATTAAGATCAAACAACCAAAAAAGTTAAAGGAACCTGACAAAAAAAACGATAGTGCCACCAATTTCTTCTGGGCCATAAAAGTACTTAAGAAGGTTGCCAACAAGCCGATAGATGTTAGTCCCCAAAATGTAAGTGAATAGCAAATAGTTTTCTTAGCAATTCTTGCCAAGACCGCTTGTACTTCATAATTCAACTTGATATGTATATGAGTTAAGGATTTCAGAGCTTAGGACAAAACTCAAATTGCAGTTCTTGAATATTATGCCTAAGTTTTTAACTTTTCTTTCATGTTACATAAATTAATGTTCATCTTAATCTTATTGCACTTTAAAAGCCCTATTTAACATTGTTATCAGATGAAAGCCAACATCAAAAATTTGGAGCAGAACAATGTAAATTTTGATTGAACAATTTTCTCGCTACTGTCATATCAATGTCAGCTATCCTTTTTTTAAGATCCTATTATTTTGGAAGGTGGGAGGGGGATAACATTGTTACTTTTTTTTCTTTTAAAGTTCTGCTTTGTTTCATCACTTTTCATAATCCTTATTTTGACAATACAATTAGTCGCAAATGTACAAGGTTTATTTGAAATATTGAAGTCACAACTTCCATAATTTGAAAGATTTTATAGTTTCTTTAAAAGCAAGCAAAGTGACAATGTTACCCTGCATCCTTCAACATTGTCACTTCCATTTTATCAATGTCTGAGGCAATGATTAAATGTGTGAGGAGAGGATAGATAACAAAAACACAGCAGTGTGCTTAGAACAATTTTTGTTGTTATTATTAGTCTATGACAGTTTAAGTAGACTGTACAGGGTAACCCTAATTAATGAAGTTTCAACTACAAGATTTGGCTGCATCACAATACACATTACCCTTATGGCAACTTTAGATTACATCTGTAACCAAATGCAAATGACGATTGTATACATAATGTTTCTGGGAGAATTAGCTATGTGATCAGTCAGCAAATAAATTTACACTACAGACCACACCATTACATTTTCAGAAGTTATGGCAATGTTTCACCCCAGGCAATGTTACTCCTCATTACCTTACTTGAAATCTCCAAAATGTAGTGCCCTGTTAAATTTCATTTAAATTTTTTAGTTATTTTTATATCTACCTATAATTTTTTGAAATCTCTAGAATTTCATATTTGAAACATTTGAACAAAAATATCTACCTCTTCAAATTTACTATGAAGAGCATACAAATTTCAGGGCTGTGTTAATGTTTCCCTTTTGTTGAATTGTGTGCAAGTATAATACCCAAGTTGATCTTTAGACAGATCTTTTAACCAGTTGAATGAATTTCAGAGTGTGATTGTTTCATTCAGCTCTTTCACCAAATTTGAATGCTCCATTACAATTGAAAAGTTTAGTTAAGTGGGTATGTGCTCAGTACTAGGTTTTTGGAAAACTAGGAAAAGAATCGATGAAGGGGCAACTGGAGATAGACTCAGGGGTGAATGAACTCTTTATGGGATTTATTGATACTAATTTGGATTCCAGTGGCTCATAGAAACTTCTGAAACTTTTAGGCTAGCCTCGTAAGTGCTATTAAAATAAAATGGAAAAAAAACATGGTTTTATCATGTAGTCCTTTAAGATACTAAACCTTTAAGTAACTAAGTTCCTTTAAGATACTTACACTTGTGTTAAAGTTATAGAATGATAGAAGTGTTTATAGTCATATTACGAATGTTACAGTTGCAACTAAAGTAATTATCAACAATAAACAAAAAAATAATGACATTAAGAAAAGTAGTAGTGTTATAGATAATAATACTAGGAACAATTATTGATGAAAAGTAGTACAGTGTTATAGATAATAATACTAGGAACAATTATTGATGAAAAGTGTAACATGAACTCTGGTAGTGATGTTGTATTTCCTTCTGAAGCTGGTGCCTGTCTATACACCCTGCAGAGTAGGAAAATTTCTAAGGATTATTAAAAACTTTGACCTTATGTGTGTGGGAGGTTTTTTTTTGGGGGGGGGGGGGAATATTACTTTTCATATTTTGTTCTTATAAAATACTCATTTTCATCCTTTAAACAGTTAACTTGAAACACATTCAGTACTGTCAAGTGTAAATAAGAAGTGCACCTAAAGATTACCCCCCCTCTCCACTGTTCTAAAATTTCAATTTCATACTTTCCTTACCAGTAATATAAATTTTAATTCAAGTTGTAATTGGGTAATAGAATAACAAATGCATGTAGCAAAACATTTCAAAATAAGTTTACTGTAAGTTTATTTGTACTTGTTTGCCTTTGAATTTATTTCTGAGGATTTATTATGATGAAATTGGAGTTGTCAATCTTCGCAAATGACATTCACATTTTATTGTTATTTTACTTTATTTTGTACTAGTGTTGATTTTTGTACTTGTTTGTGTGTGTTCGTTATGATTAAATTTGAGTTTTGTAAACTCTCTGATATCTGCAGAAATATTGTGTAACTCCGTTATTGTACAACGAGAGAAAAAGAAGAAATCTTCTACAAATACGATTTATTGATCAAATAGTTATTAACTCGTAACTGACATGTTTCGAGGATTTTTACTCATCTTCAGTGCATCAATATAAAATTAAAGGCAAATGGAAATTGAATGATATATACAATATTTACAAACACAAATTTATAAAACTATAAAGTATTATTTACCTTAGTAACTTGGTAAACTTGAGTAGTGTAGCCATTTGGTGAACTGTTCTCTATAATAATTATTGAGATATTAATTAATAATTATAGATATTGTAATTATAGAGATATTTACAAACACATACTCTAAATTACATAACTATAAATTATGTATAATTATATAACTTAAGAGTATGTGTTTGTAAATAAGGCAGAATTTATTGGTTCAAAAATTGAAATACTTAGTTATTAGTGCAATCAACAAAAATTTTGTAATGTCTTCAGAGATCTATTATGGGCTGGTATTGTGTTCATTAATCGTAATGACAAGAGGAGAACATATTGTTTCATTTAGATTTGGTTTCATTATATCAGTATGTTGCACACATTTTTTTTTGATGCTTTATCATATAAATATTTAGTTTATTTTGTAACATGGTCTTTGTAAGTACTTATTCAAAAGAAGTGCAAGAAAATCAGAGTTGCCAAATATCAGTATTTATTGGGAAATTATGAGTATAAATATTTTGAGTGCCTAATTCAAAGTTTTTTTTTGAAAATTATTAGGATCTAAATTTACCCACTACTAATGGCAGATCATTAGTAAAATGTATTGGTCTTAGTATTGAACACTGCAGGATACCATGAATTTCAGTTTGCAGAATTGAGTGATATCTTTCCTTTTTGTTATCTACAGTGAAGATAGATAGTACAGGAAATGAAACAATTAAAAAACATATAAATAAATAAGGCTTTCATTCACACAGGTAGTTAATTGTTTAATTTTTTCAAAGGGAGCAATGCTTCAGAGATCTCTTTATCTTCTACCTTCACCTAACAATTAATAAAGATATTTTTTTAAAATAAGTTTAACATGTTGAACATTGAAAGCATAAATGTGAAAGAACAGAAATAAG
Organism: Teleogryllus occipitalis; assembly: GCA_011170035.1. Classification (NCBI taxonomy): domain Eukaryota; kingdom Metazoa; phylum Arthropoda; class Insecta; order Orthoptera; family Gryllidae; genus Teleogryllus; species Teleogryllus occipitalis. The sequence continues at coordinate 45,296 of BLKR01015546.1, forward strand.
TTTACTCAAATTAATATCTAGAGGTTCACCATAGTTAATTTGTATTATTGATTGATATTGTTTGGTCAGAAATTTTGTTGGTGTTGCCATTATTTAATTTAAAATTTGGATGACGTGATGTAGAATAGAAGGGTAATCAATGTAATTTTGAGGTTCTCCATGTACTGTTCCGTTAGTTGATAAGTATTTGCCCAATTTTCATAATATCTGTTTTTACAGCTTCGAGAGGTGTTGGCAAAAAGTCCCCATGCGGTGGCAACGTGGGCAGGGAAAAATGCCATCCTCAATGTGGTTCAGTTGATGCGTGAAGATCTCCTGTATATTTTGATCGAAGCAGGTGCTATTATTCAAGTAGGTAGCAGAACGGTTTTGTTTTATTTTATTTTATAAGCTTTTGGATATTTATTCAATTGAACAAAACATAACATAGTACATGATGGCTGTGAGTAGACAGGGTAACTGCAAATAAACTTTTACTAATAGATTTATATTACTAATAGATAACACATTTTTCCCATCATATAGAATATCCATTTTACTACTTTTACTAATAAATTTAATTCTGGCAGGTTCCCATGCATTACAACTTCTATCGATAGACCACTTACACTGTAAACAATCCTATCTTAAGAAAGTGTAACTCATGAGTACAAGCTAATAATGCAAATGTAACATTTCTTGTACACCCATTAGTATGCAAATTGCATTGAAAAATAAATGCTTGGGCACAAGCTAGCAATAAAATTCTCCTCTAATTAATTTGTTCAAAACAATCAAGAGGTCTTTGTTCTTCTGGAAGGGTAGTGAAGGGATATTAAGAGTTGATGTAATGCAGTTCTCATGGTCAAGAAACAGATCTGGTAAATTTAAACGAGTCACTGCAATTCTAAAGATCTTGTACTCTACAGTTTCCAATTTATTGGCATGAGATTGTTATGCCATACATTAGTTCTGTAGTAGGCAATCTAAAAATTACATTTGACTGAAAACGATTATGAATTGTCCACACTGACACAATTTTGGTAAAGTAAAATCTCTATCAGTATCCTTTCATGTTAAAAATGATTGTCATTATAATTTCAACAAAACTAAATCTAAAAGATATTCTTGATGATGGTTCTTGAAAGTTTCAACAAATATAAGTTAAAAATTTACACAAACTTTTGCCATACGTATTGCAATATGATTATTATAGCTTGGTTGCCATTCAAGAGATGCATTCGTAAGTTTTGGTCTAGCTATTAAAGATGAAATGTACAAAATTATTTGATTGGGTAAAAATATTTTGCCAAGTTTGGGAATAAGAAGTGTACTTGTAACCTTCATATACAACTTTTGTAATGCTGAAAGAATTTTATTCTTTTCTGCATCAGTGACAAAAACATAAATAACATAAATTTCATCATGAGCCTACATGAACAAATTGAACATCCCAAATTCGAATATTTAAAGCTCAACAAGTAATTTCTATTTCAAACATCCATTGAGTCACCTGTTTTGAAATCATAAAATCACTCTCATTTACATATTTCAATGACCAATTCAATTCTGTGGTTCTAAGATGCAGAGTTCTTCCTCTTTGTCTTCTTCTTTTTCTTCTCCTCCTCCTCTTCCGCTTATTGTTGTTCTTCTTCTTCCCCTCTTCCTCTTCTTCTTCTTGTTCTTCCTCTTCTTCTTCTTCTTCTTCTTCCCCTCTTCATCTTCTTCTCCTCCTCCTCTTCCTCTTCTTCTTCTTCCTCTTCTTTCTCTTCTTCTTCTTCATTGTCTTTCTCCTCCTTTTTTATGTTTATTACTACATTTTGGTCTTATCTCTGTTTTGTAGCCTCCTGGCACACAGACATGTGAGAATGACTTTTCTGAAGATGGAAATGATGGAAATGCAGAGGCCAAGGCACTAACGCATGCAGTGGTGGTGGATGCTAGCGTTTGTGCTTTCCTCTCCAAATGCGCTGACTTCACACACAACAAGCTGAATGATCTACTTCGAGAAGCAGATTCTGCTGACGCAGTGAAAGCGTTGCTGACTGTTGGTGCACAGCCCAATTACTTTGGCAGCTATGGTGAGTGCATGTTGAGGGAAGTCCTGCCTAGGGAGCCAAACTGTTTGCTAAGGTGGACACATCAAGGCGGCTCCACACATTCGGCCAGTAGCTACTTACTGCTCGTCCAATCCCAAGCAGCTAATGTGAATGGTAAATGTTCGCTTTCTTTGATGTGCCTGAAAGATTGACAAGTGGTGAGGAGCACCAAACGTTAATCGCTTGGCAAATAGCCACACATCCACAGAAGTCAGGATTTGGCAAGCAATTGCTCCCCATGCACTGAATGTGTGGAGCCACCTTGAAGTGTCAGCTTGAAGAGGCATCCCACGCTGCATTGATGCTGCATTCAGTGCATGGGGAGCAATTGCTTGCCAAATCCTGACTTCTGTGGATGTGTGGCTATTTGCCAAGCGATTAACGTTTGGTGCTCCTCACCACTTGTCAATCTTTCAGGCACATCAAAGAAAGCGAACATTTACCATTCACATTAGCTGCTTGGGATTTTCGATGACTTATTTGATTTCTTCGCTCAGAAATTGTAATGCCAGCTGTTGTGAGAATGTAATCTAAGGTTCCTGTGACATCTGTCAATGTCATTGTCTGTTTGATTTTGCAATAACTAAACACAGATATTTCCTGGTAAAGAACAGTCCAAACCAAACCAAAATTTGTAAGCAGAGTTCACTTAAACCAAAGGAAGAAGCCTCGATTACATTAGTAACATATTCAACAGCTTGAGTTGTTCATCTGATCTGGTTTTCAACAGATTTTTTATGTCCTTTTGCTTTGTTTTTGGGGCATTTTCAAAACATTTTAAGAGAATTTTATTTTTCATTTTTGGCGATGTTTTAGGTAATCAGAATCCACTCCCTAGTTATAAGCATACATTGTTCTATTTGAACAAAAAGTGTAAAGAAAAAAATCGGAGCCATTTTGTGAAAATTTTGGAAACGTCCTCAGGACTTTATGTAAAGTACCCCAAAAATTAAAATATCCATTTTGATTTCTCGGGGCCATGATATCAGTCAGCTCAATCAGGAAATATAAATTTTGGTTTTAAAAATTGTGTTTATGCGCTAGTATTGTTCACAGACGACTTCTCAATTCCACTTTCTTTATTTCAAGGACCCACAAAACATGGATTCTATTTACACTATGTTTCCAAGAAAGTAATTTACTGCATATTCTAGTGAGAAAAATACACTTTTTGAAAACGAGGACCTCAAATACGAGTTTTTGTCAAAAAATGACACTTTCTCTCGAAACTTTACAGTACTTTCTCAATACCATGTTGTAGCAAATGAGAAAGTAAATCCAGAACATTTCTTCCAATCAGAACAAATCCTTACTGCTTGAGCTTTTATATACCACATTATCTCATTCTTCGTTTGCTTTGAAACATTTTCATCATCAAACATCCTTCATTTGTTGTGTAAACTCATTTCTTTTTACCAGTCCTGGAAAAATTTCAAAATATCCTGCATTTTATAATAACTGCTTTATGGTGGACATTTATGCCAATGAAAACCATTCTTCAATACTATCATGTTATCAGAAGCATCTTCAGATTCTGAAAGGAATATATCTATTACCTTGTTGACACTTTTCATATCTACCGTCATCTGCATTATGGCAGGTTCTTTGAAGTTCGAAACATACTTCAGGTGGGACCATTTTCTTCACTTTTGAAGTTATATTCATAAAATATTATTTCAGGATTCATTAATATGATCATAAAATTCATTCATTGAAATGAAAAAATCAAAATAAATTCATTTAAGAAAAGATAACGTTGTAATGTATAGCTGAGAATATAATAATAATGCACACACACTTCTGAAATTTCGAAATGACTTCTTTTGAAAATGAAAGTTAGCCCAACAATTCAGTTTTTACAAAACACAATACATTGTCAGCATGTAGCATCAATTATCAACATGTGTTCAAGAAGCAAGTAATTAAAGGCCCCAAACAATCAGACAACCCTGGGTTTATCAGAAGGACATGCTATCCTTTCCAGTGCAATACCCTCCAGACAAAATCTACTTTTCACTATTTAGAAGGTAGTACAAAGCTGAAAAGGATATCAAAGTAATTGTATTCTTTCAATAAATGCCCTTAGAAAGATTCTTGTGGCTCTTGTGGCTTGCAAACAGGGACTCATCGGCTGTTTCTGTATATCGTGACAATTTTTATAAAACTGTTCAGATTTTTCTCAAAAACTTAGATGTTATGAAATTCATATAGCATGATAAGGAGGAGGTTTTATTTATTTATTTATTTTACGTAAAAAAAAAAAAAACAGTTAAAAAGTGCGTATGACGTGCTATGGGGAAAAGTGAATTGTGTGCACATTTTCAAAATTCTGTGATCCCTACACTAAGTCATATACTACTTAAATTTTGAATTTTGAAAGGGAGAAAAAAACAACAAAAAAACTCCCATGTAATAAAATCTATTTTCAAGGATAAATAAGCAATAAATTTTGAATTTTGAAAGGGAGAAAAAAACAAACAAAAAAAAAAGGTAAATGGGGAAATGTTGTGAGAACTGTTTCTCAAGATACTGGACTTTTTGAGATTTGTGAAAGTGAAGGTCCTGTTTTCTGTGGCAAAGAGTTCGCGTATTAGTCGATTGCATTTAATGGTTGTGTCGAATGTCCCTATTTATTGGGCCAGTTGAGATTTCAGATTCCAAATAGAGTAAACCACCAGAGAGTACTTTATTTTTAGTAAAAAATTGAATCATTGTTTACTGTGAACAACCAATCAACAAAATAATATATAAATGATTATTTAAATAAATTAGGTGTGTCTCAACCAATATATTATAATGAACTGAAAATGAAAGTGCTAGGTGTGTGTCAAACTTATCAAGAAGTCAGTTTACTTGTTTTGTATTGATATTTTTTTGTAACTTGTTTCAAAAATCAATGTTTTGTAAATTAAACTGTTAAGTCTATATAATAAATAAATAAATAAACATACTCTAAAATCAGTACTTATCAGGTAAATGAATTAAATTCAATTCCTTGTGAAGGCTGAAACACATTGGTTGAAAAAGCCATAATTAGGCAGAGGTGGCTCATTATGGCTGTACAGCTAAAATCCAATGATTGAATGTAGATGACAATAAAAGCTTCAAAAGAGAACATAATCACCAACTAGAGTAGAGTACGTATAACCTGCTTAATACAAAGATGATTTTGAGAAATGTGAAAAAAAAAAAACTATTTTGCATTACTAGAACTGGTCCTGTGTGGTTGTTCTATGATCAGTACCCTAAGAAACAAGTCATATCCTTTCCTTGTCCTTGTCACCCCTCTACCCTTACTAACATTTCCATGCGCTATGCTACCACACTTGTCAGGAACTTAGAGCTTGTCCTATGTGGGGCAGTGCCCAATCTAGCGGGGGAAGAATACTGCCACATTCTGGGATACACAGGACTTAATGACTATAGCAGTTGACACGAAATAGGCAGTCAATCAATCAGATAGAGGTGTTTTGTTGAGATTTTTGTCTGTGTGGTGTTTTCAGGCTGTACTGCTGTACATGAAGCAGCCTATAGTGGCAGGCCAGTGTGTCTGTTCACCCTCCTGCAGCGAGGTGGATTAAGTTTCACACGCTCTGCAGAAGGACGGACACCTCTTCATGCTGCTGCTATTGGCGGGAACGTAGCCTGTGTTAAAGTTCTTATCTCGGTATGTGTTTTGAGGAGCAAGGTTTAGTTCATTGTGGATCCCTTCACTTTTAATCTGATTTTATTAACCCTAGTAATCTCAAGGTATAAAGGTGCTGTGTCAAGGGAAAGGCCTCCAGCATTTAAATTTTTATGTTGTTGATGTTTTTGGAAATTTTAATAAATTATTAAATTGATATAATTAATAATGTAAATGTACATTCATTTAAACATGAACATTGTTCAACATCTGACTCTGCAAATGGAAAAATTGGCTTTCTTGCACCCTTCATTGTATGTAATGAAAAAGTCTATTACAGTAATAACACAAATTGTATCAAAGAAATGAGATAAATTGCATCACATTCTGATCAAAAAGCACATCATAAATAATATCAATAATTTTCAGAATAATTTTCCTAAAAAAATCTAAATGTAAAAAAAAAAAAGAATTGGCAGTGATCAGAATGCACATCAACAATCATTTTGAGGCTTAGTATATTTATTGGTTGTATGCCGCTTTAACTCCTGTTAACATGCAACCCAACAGGTTTTGTTAGGTGTACTTGTACCTACCTGTATGTTAAGAGATGTAACATTCTTAGCAACGTAAATAAACATCCATCAGTTCATCACTAGTCCAATATTTGTTAAAAAAAAACAACAACATAGGGATGTACAAAACAAATCAGATTCAAACAATTTAAAATAAAAGTAACTCATATTAGTTTTCGGGATAAGTATTGTTAATTGTTATATTATTAATAGTGCAATTAGAAAAATATGTTTTAGGTACATTAACCTCATTTTCCTGTCATTCCTCCAAATGAAACTCTTCTCCAATAATCATATTTACTGACAATGTGAAGGTGGCACCACTGGAAGTCGACGCACCAATTTCCTCGCCGAACATCATTATATATATGCATGCATGAATGCATTTGTTTACTATTGCAATAATGTTATAATTTGCACATAAATCGTGAGATTTTTACGGTCACTGTTAAAATGCTGAATTTACCACAAAATGTTGTTTAAATGAAAAATCTTGGGTCTACTATGCTCCACCACCATTTTTAACGTTTGGTCCCTGCACTCATAAATAGGGAGAGGGTTTTTATGACCTACAAAATCTTGAAATGTGCTTTTAAAAATATGCATTTATAACCTTAAAATTTTGGAATATGCACTGTAATATGCAATTAAAATTAACAATATATCATGTCTTCTATAAATCTTTGTTGATAAAATTCAGGACAAGCATGCTTTGAATGAAAAGATATATTTTTGTGCAAATATACTATAATCTACGCTACTTCATCAGAGAAATAATTGAAGAAATATTCACCTTAGTGAAGTTTGATGCATCTTGTATTTCTTCTGACTGGTTTAAAAAATATGTTATCAAGAAATATCCTACATTGGCATAATATTTTATTATCTATAGAAAAAAAACTGTGACAAACACTTTCAAATCGGGGAATACTCACAAATAAATATATTCTATGAAAAGATGAAACATTTTATAGATAAGTCTCTATTTTAACGAAATATGCAAAATATGCACCTATAATTACATATGAATATGCACTATAATTAAACGAATATGCACTAACAGGAAAAATTGGCCAAAAATACATTAACATATTAATCTATATAGCATCATATTCTAACCAAATGTCAAGAAATTTCACTTTGCTATGGAAGTTTTAAGCTTGAGATGTGATAGGTATAGTAGAGGAAATGCATGCACATCTGAGTAAACTACAGCTGTTGTGTTGAGCGTTTTTAATTTTGGACTACCTGACTGTATGATTTGTAACAATTTTTTCTTTTTTCTTTTTGTGTATTTTTGTTACAAGCATCAGGAAAGCATGTTTAGGATATTTTATGAAAAATTTGTATTACTAATTTTAATGGTGATGTAAACATCATATTTCAGCCTTTTTGTGTCAATGGTCTCCTGCTGGTTGTTTTTTCACATTTCTTTGATTTTTTAATTACTGTTCTTTCCAGACGTCTCAAATTCAGCAATGACTTAATTTCCTTTTTATAATATTGAATGGAAATTTTTTGGTACAAATATTTTCTACTGAAATTATTTTTCTTTGCACTTTAAAATGTGATATGTTTTTTTAATTCTGGACAATCCTTTTTTAATTGTGTTAACATGTCCTTTTTCTTCTTGGTTGAATGGATTTATCCAGATTTGGAATGGATTTGAATAAATATTGGAATCATTGTGTGTATTCAAGAAATTCATTACAAATTTCACTTGTTGAAAACTTCTAACATAATCTTTTCCATCAAAAGATTAGTTGTGAAGTTATATTTTCAGAAATTTGGACACAATCTTTTCAGTATTTTTGGGTCTTCAACATTTAATCTGAGTCATCTCCTTTAGTGTTTGAGCGCTCTGACTGTGTTAGCTCAGAACCAGTATCATCATGTTTTGTGGAGAAACTGCGACCAGGTGCTAGGGTTTGGGTCCCAACGATGATGAATTTTCAGTACTAACTAGATAGCTAGGTTGAATTCAGCTGCTGTCTATAGAAGAATTCTAGCAGGCTGATGCTCTGATTGGTAGGTTTCTGTGGTTTCTCTGGTCATTATCAGGCAGTCATGCTTGTCCTTATCAGACACTTGCTTGTCCTCTCCTCTCCTCTAATGCACTCACACTCTTACTTGCAATACACTACCTCACATTGGGAGACCAGTGGGAAACTTAAAACTTGCCCCAGCTGGGGTGGTGCCTCACTGGAAGGAGATGAAGACATGGTTATCAGATGGGTTGCGGACTCTTTCCCCACCATCACTGAAGAATTTCCCCAAATAATCACACACACCAAAAAAAAAAAAAAATTCCATCTTTGAAACAAAAAATATTCTCCAAATTATGAGCCAGCGACATGAGCTGTTGACGATTCCATTGGTTGCCCTCTTAAATTCAAATAATTCAAATCAACCAATCATTATCATCTGAGCCGCTCAAAGCTGTATGCTATCTTGGTTTCTCTCATGATATTTTTTTCTATTCCTATTACCTCTTATTTTTGTTTCAGAAACAAAAAAAGAAACAATGTCAATTGTTCCTTTTTAATTTGTAATAATGGAAAGAGTGATATTTCTTAGTGGACTATGGATGAAAATGATTTCCGCAAAAATTCCTAAACATTTCCCTGTCCATTTATGCTCCCCATTCTTTCCCCACTACTAAGAAAAATTCCTCATTCTGGTAACCCTGGAGGGAGAGGTCCTCTGGAAGCCAACATTTAGATCAGGGCCACAGCTCACCATCTGCCGCCATCTTAACGGATAAAACATTCACTGTACTTAACATGACCAGGAGCTCATGTGCATGCTCAGTGCATCAACTGATGTCACTGCAGTGCCTCTGACTGGGAAGTCCTAGGTCCAGTTCTGATGGTGGCAGGGTTTTCGACATTAGCTTTTCAGCTAGGTTGAATTCAGTCGCTGTCTGGAGGAGAATTCTAGCGACCGGCTGCTCTGATCGGTAGATTTCCGTGGTTTCTCCAATCAGTACTAGGCAAATACCGGAGCAGCACCCTAACAAATGGGCCACGGACCGCGCAAGATCTTTCCTTCCTGTTCCTTTCTTATCCTCACCCCTTACACACACACTTACATTAACATGCACTACACTACCACACATGCCGGGAGACCGATTGGGAGCTAAGACTAAGGTTGTCCAGGTGAGGCGATACCCTATTGGTGGGAGGTACCTGGTTAGGGGGAAACCCCGCTAGCTGACAGTAGGTCGGCATCAGATCTCAGCATCCAGCAGGGGAAGATCACCACCATCTCCTGAGGGGGGGAAAACATGCACTACACTTACGGGACTAATGACCAATTCTCTTGACATGCCCAGAGTCACTAACCAAACAACCAACTTAACATTTTAACCATTGAAGTTGATATGCTCAGGAACATGGATAAATCAATGAGTCAATCGTTGAGCCTGAGTTTCTTGGTGTTGCAGGCTGGTGTGAATGTGGGGGCTGTCGATTACTGTTCCATGACTGCCCTCCATTTTGCAGCCGGAAGCTCTCGAAGTGCTGAGTGTGTTCCTCCTCTTGTGGCAGCTGGAGCAAATGTGAATGCAAAGGACAAGTATGTCGACGAAAGACAACTCTCTTTTGGGATTGGGCTTTCCAAGGTTGGGAATTGAGCCAGCACTGTGGGCGAAGATCATGAAAAACAATTGTCTGTTATTGAAATTGTGGATAGTGCACAAAGCTATATAGATTCTTATTCTTTACTTTTTATTTATGTTTTGTGGTCAAAAAGTAACACAGGCTCAAAAGTCTGCATAGGAGAAAGTAAAATAATAACTGTGATTAATGCCTCAATACAGAAAATATCTTAATAAAATAGATAAAATGATCTGTAGGTTTTATCAATAATAAAATAATCTCTCTTCTTTCATTGTCACATAAGAATGTGAAAATAATGTGTTAAGAAATTTCGGGAATATTTAAACTTTGACCCATAAATTTTATCTCAGATCCGTTTGCATTTCTTCAAAAAATTCAATGATTAAAATTGTTTGATTGAAATCACAATTTAAATCAAACGATTATTTAAAAAAAAGTCATTGATTTAAATAATTTTTTAACAAGTTGTTCAGATAAATATATATTTTGTTATATTTATTTCAAAGAACTAAGAATGTTGTGTAATGTATTTAGAAATGCAGCTCTAAATAACACAGATATGTAGATAAAAAATTTTATTCTTATATTTGAATTATGGATGTAAGTCGGAAGTAAATGACGACATCAATTTCCTTCGAAGCAGTGCATGTAGGCAAATGCTCATTGATTATATTGGTTATGATTATTTCTTCCTTAATGTTTAATGTTTTGTATTTATTTTTATATGATACTATTTTACTAGCATTAAGGACAATTTTCTTATCAATTTTTACTTTAATATTTTAAATACCTTTTTAATTGTGAATTTTGGTTATTTATGTTGGTCACATGTGGCTTGGCTTACTCAAATATTCTTGGTAACTTTAGTTGTTTTTTTTGTTCTTTTCATTATATTCATATATTTTTAATTCTATCCTACATTTCCATTTATTAAAATTAACAATGTAAAAGTGGACCTCTAGTCTGTAAATTTGAAATAAATAAATAAATAAATAAGTAAATTGTTTCCTCAGGTTTGACATGACTCCTTTGCACTACGCTGCAGCATATGGCACTGCAGAAACGGTGAAAGTGCTGCTGGATGAAGGAGCTGATAGAGATGCCTTGGACCAGTGGTTCCGAACTCCAGGTCATACAGTGTATAGTGAGTGTGATTCTCGTGAGCGCAAGGAAGCAAGGGCTCCCATTTACTGGCTGCTAAATCCAGAAGGTACTTGACTCTTTCAGCACTGACACGTGAACTAATTCTTGCCTTCACTGTTTATTGATTGAAGAGCGTTATTTTGCGGTGCATGTATGGCAGAATAAACTTTGCAGTGTGGTACTGTGGAGACCCGTGATTGCTAGTTGCCAACCTCTCCCCACCACCCACCCACCCACCCACCAACCAACTCCACAAAAAGAGGTACATTACTACTTGTAAATGTAATTCTGTTATACTCACTCGTGAAGCAACCGCATATGCTTTATATTCTTTTAGTAATCATGTATTTCGCATTTTTATTATTTGCATTGTGACATGTAACCTGTGTGACTTATTTATTTTGGATAATTATTTGTAATTGTAAGGGCTTAATTAATACTTTCTTCTTCTCATAGCTTACGCAGTGCATGTTGTCTGCTCATTGTTTACGTTCAGACATAGAGAAAGAAACTTTACACTTAGATCTGTGTCGATGTTTGTAACAAATGAATTTTTTTTTTGTGAGTAGGCGGTGGTGATGAGCAGACATGGGACAACATAGAAGAAGATTACATATGGGATGAAGAGCCTCCGTTGCCTACTTCAAAGCAGAGTCAGCATGACGTGAACGTTTTGAGACAGTTGGCATGCTTTGGGGATGTTACATTAAAAGAGGTAAAGGTTCATTTATTGATAATAAATAATATACATCCTAATCAACCTTAAGGGGAGTATGTAGTGCCTCTTCTGGCAATGTTGAATCTTCCGACTTCCGGTGCATTTTTTTCAAGAACAATGGAAGTTACATCTTTGATATTTTACAGCAATTTTGTGTGATGATTTTTCAACATGGTACACAATTATTTTTTGCATTAATGCTTTTCATTTAAAAGTTATAATTTTTTACCATGTGTAAATTTTTTACCATAAAAAGAAATTTTTAACTTTTTTAAAAGTAATTTTGAGAAGATTATTTTACATAAAAACGAGTCTAATATCAAGAGCACATTGAGTTGTGTATGACACAATTTTTTTAGAAATGTTTTCTTAAGTATTTTTTGGGATAAATGCACCAATATGCTCTGAAAATAAATTTGTGGCAAATAGCCTTCAAAGTGAATGATGACACCCAAGAAAAAGGCATGTAAATTTGAAATATGGCTAAACGGTGATTACAGCTATATTCAGCACACTTTCAAGATATACAAATGGAATTTTTTTTTTGATTTTTCCTCAAAATTCCCTTGAATACTCCCCTTAAATATGACAAGAAAATTAATAGCTTACTGTAGGTATTACAAACGTAAACAATGCTGTTCATGGGTGATTTTCATTCTACACAAATTTCAGTGCTCAATATGCAATACTTACCTGCACGTGCATGGTGTTTAAGAGAGACATCTGTACTCTTGAGACGTGTTTTCAAAATTCTTAAATTTTCAAGCAAGCAAAAAAATATTGATTAGATTTGGCAAGGTCGTTTGAAAAATACTCTTAGATTAGAAATCACTGTCATTTTGATGAGAAATAAATACTTTGGGTGCCGTGAGTAAATATGATCCAAACTCTGTGACACTGCTATGCTGTTAATGATTAATTGAATTTCATTCAGATAAGAGTGGAATTATTCTAATATCACCAGAGAGTTTTCTTTATTTTTTATAGGTTTCAATTTTTTCATGTAGCCAGAAATCATTGATATTGTTTATAATTTACTCTTTGTTAAAAAAACAATGCAATTTATCACAAGTATTGTCGTAATTGAATTTACTTTTGTCTTTAGCTTTGTTAAAAAAATATTCTGGACTATTTACTTGAAAATTGAACGTTCAAAATATAAATCAGAAATATTTGTAGTATTTTAAGTCTTAATATAGCATAGCTAAATCTGAATTTCTCTCTTTTTTTGTTCATAAAGTATTATAGGATTGTCATTAAATACAAATAAGGTCATTTATTTTTTTATTTGTAGGACCAGAAATTGAACAGTTTTTTCATTTAAGTAAATGCACATGCTTATTAATTGATTATTCTTATGGAAAATCAACCCCAAGCCCTTGGCATGGGATGCGAGGAGTAATTCTCCTTGAATGTACATTCACAGCCAGTCTTCCATCAAGTCAAGTCGGTGTCATTGCCTTTTATCCCTGTCCCCCATGGGCTCCGTGCTGTTGGTACCTGGGCCTCCCAGTCAGTCACCTGACCAGGAACTCGTGGTGACTCTTAACTACTTAACTTCCATGTCTTTATGAAGCTTGGTTAAGAATTTTTACTATCAACGATGTCTTTTCAATAATATAAATTGGCCCTGGCACCAGTTATTCAACAATATAAATTCACTAGCCAATGCTGGTGGTGCCTATTCAATTGATTAATGTTTTGAAATTGTTATAAACATCTTTAAAATCAAAATTTAATTGGTGAGCTTGAAAATCTTCCCTTTAGTAAAGCAAGGGACAGTTCATACCATATTATTGCTAGAGTTAATACTTTTTGTGGTTGGCCACAGATCAAGATTCTACTGAATCGAAGCTCTCCCTTGGTGTCTTCGTACTCTGCATGCAAGGCCCTCCAGACGTGTGCAGAGATGGGCAGGCGGGAAATAATAAATATTTTCTTGAAGAAAGGTGCTAGCCCCCACATACGAGAAAGTGACTTTTGCTCAGATGAAGTCTTTGAGCCCTTTGTAGATCCTGGCTACTTAACAAGTAGCTGCAACGATTGGCCACTTATCCACATTGCAGCTGCAGCAGGGCAAGTGCAGGTGGGATAACACTGGATTTATTTTTATTTTGTGCTGTAAAACTTGCTCAATGCGGAACGTGTATAATGCAGAAATCTGTCTAATGTGAACATAAATTGCAGTCTGGACAAACATTAACTCTGCAGTATTTCATTGCATGATGCGGAATCTTGTCCAATACAGCAAAAAGTATTTGTTCCTTGAGGTTCCGCATTGAGCAAGTTTCACTATAGTACCTTTAAACAGGCTGAAATACCCATGTGTAGTCAAATAATATTTCACACAGAACACTAAAATTGTGTATTACTTAGACAGTAATGAAGTAATTGAGGAAAAGGAAGATGTTCAATGGAATGGTACAGTTCAATACATTACCATTCATACAAATTCAATATATTTAAGATTGTTGAATGCAGATTTTCTTAATAGTAGGTCTTTATTTGATAGATAATAATGCACAAGCCTTGTTAATCTTGGAATAACTGAAGAATATTTATACTCAGATTTACAAATGAATCCTTTCAATAATCTATCACTTATTTCATTATATTTATTTGCATGTGGTGTAAAAATATGTATGTATCGTTTTATCATGTTATTACTTTCTCATGTAAGGTTAAAGTATAATCCCAATACAACAAATTTGCCTTGCTAATCGTTTTGTTATAGTGAAATTTTGTAATTTTGAGGGAAATCAGTTATTAGGAACACGTATGAAGATATACTTCACTGTATATCTTCATACGTGTTCCTAATAACTGATTTCCCTCAAAATTACAAAATTTCACTATAATGAAATTCCGTTCATACATTTCTCACTGATGTTGTTCACATTTATATGTTTTTTTTAATAAGTTCCAGATAAATTCCTATTATTCCTAAATTATTTTATCAGGGGCAGATCCAGATACAAATTTGGGGAAATTCAAAATGTTTTGGTCGAATGTGTCAGTATGTAATAACATGTGTAAAATGTCACAGGCTACACTCAGCTCATGCTGCGATACGATTTTATTCGTTTTAATTATTATCCGAAAATATTTTTTGCTTGAAAGTTTCATGACAAACTAAAATTAGTAGTTATTGAAAATATGAAATTTCCCTCATTTCCCTCCCTGTGGATCCGCACCTGACTTTATGTTGGAGAAATTAATAACATGCTAAAAGGGAAAGTTATAACTATATTTTTGAAATCTCAGTTTTCTCGTTGGATCATATAGAGAATGGGTGTAGAGAGAATGCCAAAATATCTACATAAAAGAAATATTATTCAACTTAGATAACATGTAATTCTCAAGAAACTAGTACTAAACAGCATATACTTTCTTGCATTATTGGGAACAGTTGTATTGTATTATAATATTATAATTTCTGCCCTATTAACTCTTTGAGTCACCACTTGTTCAAGTCCAAACCAATTCAAAGTGCCTGCCCTGACAGATGGATGAGCAGAGACGGGCAGACATATGCACAGACTGATGGATCATTGGTCAGACTGATGGGCTACTGGACTACCAACAGACTAAAAATGGAACCAGTATGTCATGGATGTATGTTAGCAGTGGTGGGCGAACGTCAAGAAGGTACAAGAATGGAGGTTGATTGTGAAGGCAGCTCAATAAGACATCAAACTGTTGTGCTTGAAAAGAACTGTAATGTTGAAAGGTCACTTGAATCTAATCTCTATGAGAAAAAATTTGCTCATGGTATGCAACAAATTGGGTCACATTTATGTAGTGAATTGTGGTTTGTAATATATTTCATTTTTTTTGTGATGTTTTCAAGAACAAGTGAAACGTGTAATTTGCCCCTGCAATGTTGAAAATTACTTGAGTTTTTTGAGAGTTTATTCAGCTGACTGTACCTCAAAGAGTGATTTCAAATAGCTGATCTGAGTAGCTGAGATCGCTCAGGAGTCTTAACTTCAATGGTTGTGGGATCAAATCCTGGCTTGGACGTGGGTGTTTGCTTGTGTGTAGTGGCATGGTCGGGACTTTTCCAAACCATCAGGTATCACTCGAAAGAAATAACAAACAAGTGCAAGAGTAGAAATATGACAGTGGTTATTACTGAGGGCAGAGACTTTCGTGAATTTCTTCAGAAATACCAATATTAAAGGCTATTGATGATGCTCAACACACATCAAAGAGCATTGAAAAAATTCAAAGAAAGTTTGCTAGGATATCCCCGGCACTGTCACCTATCCGAGAGGTGTGAGAAAATGTGCCTTTGCATTCTACAACTGAGAAGAGAGAAGAATGATATTGTTGAAATATTTGGGGTTTTGAACGCCACATACAACATCCAAAACTTGAATGTGATCTCTCGAAGCCACAGGAGACTGAGGACATCATCTGAAGCCATGGACGGAGAACACAGAGTCACTTTTGAAAGAGTTGTCATCGGTTTGAATTGTCTTTCACATGAATGTCTTTTTATTTATTTATTTACATACATACAATACAGTACAGGCAAATGCCCAATTATAATTTAGACATTAATAGAATAGAAACATCAATTGAAATCATTCAAAATCAGGTTTTTAGCATAACATTTAAATTTATAAATCGAGTAATACAGATCAATCAAATCATTGTTATGTCATATCATTATCATTATTATATCATATCTATGACATATCCTCCAATTATGGAGCATAATAGTAAGAGTTTGTTCCCGCAAATGGAACACCAAATCGTGCAGTTTCTGTGGAATGCAGTCCACACATGAATCTCACCCAAGGAAGTTTAGTGTACAATGTCAGAGAATCTATAAACGTATTTACTAGCTTATACAGAAAGAAAGTATTTTGGCCAGCTTAGTTGAATCTTTTGAAGAAATGTTGGCCTGCATTCCCTCCCGATGAAGAAGAAACTTTTTGTTCTGTTTGATAAAGGAGATTACTAATTATCATAGGGTTGACATTAAATTCAAGCATATATCTGTGTGATGTGATTTACTTCAAAGTGTTTTTAATTGATTTTTGATATCTTGATTGATATGTTAATTTGATAAGTGCATATGACCTTTGGCTGCTGCTATTAATAAATAAATAAATAAATGTATTAGGATGATGATGAATAATTTCATATAACTTATTGTATTTTCCAGACCGTTGAGACTTTACTGGCCGCGAAAGCTTCCAAGAAGCGTGTATGGGTAGCAGAGTACCCAGATCCCTTTGGACCTTTAGAAGCTGCTGCAGCAAATGGGCACCTCACAATGGTCAAGTACCTGCTTTTCTCCGGCTGCGTCACAGATCGTGAACAGCTGGATGGTGCCCTTCGGTTGGCAGTGACCCCGAAAGGCTGGCAGGCTGGCTGCAAAAACTGGGTTGAGGAGACGCAGACGCGGATTGCAAGGACACTGTTGGATGCTGGGGCGGACCCCAGTGCTCGAGACGTGTTTGGTAGGCTGAAATTAAACCTTAGGTGCTCTTCGTTGGGTGATGGCTCTTCCAATCTGAGTCTCTTCTTGTCAGACTCCTCTGATCTGTGTCTGGGTAGGTGAAACTAGGGCCAATGGGCTGAAGGTTGTAGGAACAGCTAGAAATACAGTGAAACCTGTCTTCAGCAGTCATTGATGGATCTGGAGAAAGATGGTTAGCAGTTACCATAGGTGGCTGCTTAATGGAGGTGATGTGATTAAGAGAAATCTTTTGGTCTCATTTTGTTTGGAATAAATTTAAATGTACATTGGTTGTTAAACATATTTTTAAGTACAAAATACAGATTAATTTTTGCACAAGTGCGCTTAAAAACATTTCCTAAACAAAATTATTCAATTTCCAGCTCTTGCAGTATTTTTTCACCCCATTGGTTGTATCTTTCCGTTTGCGAATTTCATTCCCAAGTAGATTTAAAGATGCAATTCATAGATTGCGGAAATTTTTAAGACTTATAGGTGAAACAAGTGAATGTCCCTGCAACTTCACGTATGGAACTGTAAATATCAGTGGCGAAGCTGAAGGGTAGTTCTGCGAGCCTTAGAATACCCAAATTATTTTTCAATAAAATCTGTTGTTAATTGTGCCATTTTTCAATATTTTTTACTGAATCGTTGAAGAAAAATAAATGTTTTTGACTCCTTTTCCCAGCTTGTGCATGAAATACCAGGGCCACAGAGATGTACTCTTTGAGGCCGGTAGCTGAGCAAGGAGCCTGCCAGTGGATAGACACCAGCTGGCTCTGCCGTGCATGTGCACAAGTGGGCGCGCACTATCTCCCTTTCACTCGCACTCTCTGGACAGAGAACCTAGGCTTCTGGGAGGCACGGACTTGAACAGCGATGCACGTCCACGTCTTGGCCAGGCAAATTCACCTCATCACCTGACGTTGTGAGAAAGTAGAGTTGTTTTAGTGATTTTTGTTCATGTTTGCTTTATGAAACTATTAATGAAGCTAAAGATTTAATGTTCTAGAGAATGTCCCACTGACTATGCGCGAGTCCCATAACTTCTGAACAGTGCATGAAATCGAAATGCAGTTTTTGCTCAACAGTGTGAAATCATGAGGCAAGTAATATTCCGTAGAGATAGAAATAGTATTGAAATGCTCTCCGTTTCTGTTGAATTATTTCTGCAACCGGTTTCTGAATTTATATCATTTTTGGGCGCCAGGAAAGGGTTGCGATTTTAAATTTCCCGCCAACACATCTAAAGGGAAATAATTATCCTACTAGCTCTGCCGGTTGGGTTCTTAAGAAAATAATCGTCACCGATACTTACTTTCTTCCTAGCAAACGATCATTCGATCCGCTCTCCATACGGAAGAAGCGAGGAATCTGAAATTTGTTTCTGGAAAGAAATTATTAAACTGTGGATTGCACAAGATGCTAAAGAAATGACAATCAGCTTTTCATTTTCAAAATGAGAACATTGTAAGTTTATTCATCGATTAATTCTTTGTAATATATAATGTCACCTTGGTCATGTCTGGTAGTAAAAAAAGTAAATAGCACTATTATTCTTACTATTTATATATCCATGCGCTCTTGGACGATGAGGCCAGGACCATCCACTGCTCCGACCAATCTTCTCTCTTGTATCTTGTCCTTGGTCCGCTGCCGGATCAATGTCCTCCTCAACTTATTAATTGTTTCAGTTACGACTCCCGGTGCCAGAATTATTCAAAGTTCCAAATAGAATTACGCACACAAAATGTAAGTCCTCACTGCTCAATTATTTCCCGCAAAATTCCACCAAGTCCCGCATCTATCATTTACAATGACTCTACAATGTGCATGGTACGCGGTCGAAAGCTCCTCTCCTCAATTATTACAAGGTTCAACCCTCCATAACTTTCATACCTTCTTGTCTCTTGTTTTACCAAAACAATCTCCAGTTTCTACGCCATACCCCATTACTAGTTTACCACCAATCCTACATGCCCTTATATCACAATCTTCTGTCCGTTACTTGCCGCGCTAAGTTTATTTACTTCCGCCTCCCCGGTTGCTAAGGAACGCCCTGCCTGCATGCCTATGCCCTCAACACTTGCACTTTTTACGAAGAATTTAATAAATTCTTGTCCCCAATTCCCATCAA
>BLKR01015547.1:0-55000 GCA_011170035.1 Teleogryllus occipitalis
ACGCAGACCATAGGTTTTGACATACTTGTATTTCTTGCCAATATGTCACTTGTCCAAATATTATGGTTCATAAATAGAACAAAGAACCAATTTTTACACTGAATATCGCCTATTATTAAACTGAACATTCATAATAGAAACCATGTTTAAATATTAATAGAAATTCTACATTAGGCTTAATACTCTTTTGTGAACTTTCTTTCATTCCCTTCACTATCATCATCATTACCATTTTCATGCGAAGAATAGTCTGCACCGAAATAAGGAGTTCTTTCTTAGTGATTAGGAAGTTGTAGAACCCATGGTACACAGGAACTATCAGTTGTAAGAGGATCAGTGGATCTCGCTTCTTAGCAGCATTTATAGGTATAGGTCCGCAGCGTGTCAGTAAAATCCAACTACGAACACTTCTTGAACAAATCGGGCGACCTGTAGTAATTCCCTCTAGAAAGCAATTAATTCAAGATGGCGTGGCCTGTAGTCTCTTGTCTCAGATCAAGTTGTCGAAATGTTCCTTCGCTGGACTCGGAAATGTTTAAAATTCATTACCCCAAAGTTTGAAGTAAACTGAAGCCAACATATCTTCATTGTAATGTAACATACAGGTGAGTCACGTAAGTTTATTACCTCCTGTATTTTTTGAAAGGTAGAAGTTATTGCAATGCAGTTTTCACGGAAGTTCATGAGGGAATGGGGCTAATTGATGTATATATTTGTTTCCATTTTATCACTTGTATTTTAGCAAATGTTTTGTATTTAACGGATATTTTGAATGTAACAGTCTACCACCGAAGTTCACGCAGTGCTCTCCCTGCTAAAAGCGCTCGAGACGTTACAATATCAGTTAAACACGTGTCGCAAAACTCAAAATTACCCCAAAACTGCTTATATAACAATTTCTATATCATTGGATTCGTCTTTGTGCGCTCGTCATGATAGATTGAAAAAAGGTATAGTTGTGAAAAATGTGTATCTCGTAAAATACAAGTGATAAAATGGGAATGAATAAATGTATAAATGTTTAGAATTCTCTCATGCACTTGCAATAACTTCAACCAAAAACTGCATTGCAATAACTTCAACAGTTCATAAATTACAGGTGCGAAAGTTACGTGACTCATCTTGTATATTAATCAAAAATTAAACCCTCCTGCTTAAAATTCTGCACAAACAATATACTCGTATGAAAATCATTTATGCGTGCAGTTGGAACATTATTACTAATATTACAAAAATAAATATACGTTATAATACGAAAACATGTCAGCTTTTGTCACAAAAATATGACTAAATATTCATGACATAATATAACACATTCTTATAAGGAGAACATGTCACCTTTGGTCGTATAATAAAATTAAACATTTGAAAATTACATCATTTGACATTAACAATATCGAAAGAACTACTAAAGATAGATATGCCCTTTTGCCAGATGAAGGAATGCAAGATTCAAAATGTAATTCAATCAAAAACAGAATTTTACAATTTTTTGATATGTCAGCTTTTGCTAAAAATAATGTCGATTTAATCATCTTTAATTTGTTAATCGCAAAGACTCCATCCGATTGCTGTTCTATACAGAAGTGCATTGGCTATCAAGA
This sequence comes from Teleogryllus occipitalis, assembly GCA_011170035.1. Taxonomy (NCBI): domain Eukaryota; kingdom Metazoa; phylum Arthropoda; class Insecta; order Orthoptera; family Gryllidae; genus Teleogryllus; species Teleogryllus occipitalis. The sequence goes on from BLKR01015547.1 coordinate 1,605, forward strand.
GAAATTTTCTGACTCGATGTTATACTAATGTTCGACTATGTTCTTGTTTTGACACAAAGACACGGAATTGTACAACAACCTCATCACATCAAAGAATGATATTGCCTAACACAAAGATCTGTGTAAATTGTTCAATCCCCAACTTAAGGTGACTACTTGAAATTGATCAATACAGAAATATAGTTTGCTTCTTTTGTAGCCAAACTGCTCTCACAGGAGAAAAATATCGGCAGACGTGAGTTTCACAATTTTCGTAATTTATCAGCAGTAACCTTCATCAACAATCACTTGCTTGTGCACTGCCAATATATTGGGGAACCTCCACAGAGATTTCAAATAATGGTTTTAGGACATTTTAAAATTGGAAATATCGGACCGGGTGGTGGATCCTTTTTCAATTATCAACACAGCAGGATCATCCTAGCTTGAAGATGAACTTGTTGAACTGACAACGAAAGAGGAAGTAACAATCAAATTCTAAAATGCTTAGCAATAATATTAGCTACAAACGCCAATCCTGCAATTGTACCCTGGATTGTGGAAACTATCAAAATAAATTCAAATATGCACGACAGGCGCTTCGTTTTAATTATTTGAATTGGAATTCATGTTATAAATGAGGTGTTAGTAGGGCAGAAATTACAATATTGCAATTTAAAAAAATTACGTTACTCTTTGCAATCAAGCGAAAAAGTATGTGTGTTTTTACAACTTATAGTTAATAAAGCTGTCACAAGAAATGCAACTATAAACGATACAATATTCACAGTAATTTGAATGATCCTATTACCTAAAATATCCACAATATTATTGTTATTATGTAAATTTGAAAAAGTTTCCCTGTTTTTACAGCCCGAATCTCGGAACATAAATACAAAAGATAAAGATATCTTAATCATGAAGATGCTATTTGTATTTTTTTTATCTTAAATAGCTGCAATCAAAGCTTGGTATTTCGAGATACTCTAAGCAAAATTGGATAGTTAGAATTCAGAAAATAACGCGGGACACAAGCAATTACGTTCGAAGATGCCTCGTGACTGCTGGTGCGCTGTTGGGAAAAGCGCTTTCTGCGGAGCTCAACTCGAGGACGGGGGTAGAGAAAGGAGGAGGTGGGTGAGAAAGGGAAGGGGGAGAAGAAGGGGAGGGAAAGGGGAGGGGAAGGGGAGGGAGGGGAAAGGGAAGGGGGTATGGAGAGGGGAAGGGGAGGGAATGGGGAGGGGGAGGGGAAGATGGGAGGGGGAGGGACGGGGAGGGGGAGCGGAGGGGAGGAAGGGGAGGGAAAGGGGAGGGGAAGGGGAGGGAGGGGAAAGGGAAGGGGGTATGGAGAGGGGAAGGGGAGGGAATGGGGAGGGGGAGGGGAAGATGGGAGGGGGAGGGACGGGGAGGGGGAGCGGAGGGGAGGATGGGAGGGGAGGGGAGGAAGAGGGCTCCGGTAGAGATAATGGGGCGACGAAGACCTGCGAGGGGTCTCGCAGGGAGCGGCGAAGGGCGAGTGCATCTGGGTGGAAAAAAAGGCAACAGAAAATAGGCAAAAATTAACGGGAAGGGAACACGTTGAGAGGGAAGAAAAGGAAGAATATATAAAAGAAGAAAGAGTGATGAAGACAGGAAACTAAGAAATAGACTCAGAAACAAATTATCAGAAGAAAGTGTAGAATGGAAACTTCAACACATTGAATTTAAATGAAAATAGTCAGAGAACATTTTTGCAGAATATGAACACAGACTAAAATGCTTTGATCAGTGGAGAATTCGTAACTGCCCCGTCACCTATGTCCCTTTCGACATAAGCACAGGAAGATTCGTTCGGGAATTACACTTTTTATTCTAAGAATTTAGATTTGTAAGTTCTTGTGTTTAATATTTGTCCTTCGCTTCTACTTTCATTGAACTTCTTTTCTAATTCAATTCACAGCTCTCAAAACCATTTTTTCGTTCTCAATAATGTCTATTTTTGCTTCATCATCACAAGTCGAGTATTCATATTTCAGCGTGGGTTAATCAATTTCATAATTTGAATTTTAACACAAAAATGGGAATTGTGGAAGGAATACAGAAAGAAAATGTTATAAAACAAAATATTTTACTGAAGAATATATATGACTTCTAACGATGACTGAGGTTCCATGAAAGATGAAAAGATATGAAACGAAGAATGGCAGGCATTCCGTCTCGAAAAATACAAAAAACGCGGGTAGAGGAACGCATGAAAAGCAGCATAACCTGATATATGCACCTGGGAGCCTCGCTGAAGGGCTGAAGGGCTGAAGGAGCGCCGCGCGGGGCGACGGCCCGCGGCGACGCGGTGGAGTGCCAAAGTGAAGCAAGGCACAAAGTAGGCAAAGGCGTGGAGAGCTAAGACCTGGTGGAGAAAGCAAGGGAGATTGATAGATTGATTTTTTCGTGTTTCCGGGCGCGTCAGATGCTTCGGTCCTTAGTCCCGTTAGTGTAGTGCATGTTTTTTTCTTGGGAGATGGCGGTGATCTTCCCCACTGGATGGCGAGATCCGGCGCCGACCTACCGTCGGCTAGTGGGGTTTCCCCCTAACCAGGACTCTCCCACCAGCGGGGCACCGCCCCAGCCGAGACAAGCTCCGACCGGTTACCCGGAATATGTGGTAGTGTAGTGCTTGTGAGTGTAATGTGTGTGTGTAAGAGGAGAGGACAGGGCAAGGAAGAGGAAGAACAGATCGCGCGCAGTCCGTGGCCCGTTTGGTAGGGTACTGCTCCGGCATTCACCTGGTGTTGATCGGAGAAACCACGGAAAACTACAGATCAGAGCAGCCGGCCGCTAGAATTCTCCTCCAGACAGCGACTGAATTCGACTTAGCTGAAAAGCTAGTGTCGAAAATCCTGCCGCCATCAGGACTCAAACCTAGGACCTCCCGGTCAGAGGCGCTGCAGTGACATCAATTGATGCACTGAGCTACCGCTCCCGGTAACACGGATGGAGGATGACAAGTCTACGGGGGCCGGCCTGGATGGCCGAGGTCGCTGAGGCTGAAGGGACGCGTCTTCGAATCCCGCCCGGAGCATGTGTGTGTTCGTATACGAGTATACGAGAATATCGCCACAATTACCCTCAAAGTTACAAAACCAGTGTTACGTGCAGTGGTCTCGCAGGTTTTGAATGAGGTCACGTAAAGCGTGGCAGCTCTGCAAGCGATAATTAGAATGTGAATGAGAGAGACAGAGAGAGGGAGAGTACAAGAGAGATTTTGCAGGCAACATGGAGAGGGATTAGGAATGCGACACAGTGGGGGAGGGGGTTAGTGGAAAGAGAGCGGTCAGGGTCAGTAAGGGTGACATATTTAGTGAGAACAGTCTCTCGGGCATTGTTGGGATGCGGTCGCTTAAAATATACTTGGGCGGTCGATAGCTGAAGCGGGAGAATTTGGAAACGTGTACGGGAGAATGAGGTTTCCCGGGGGAGAGAAGTTTCGGAAAACGGGGACGAAGTTGTCTGTGGGTGGGTCCACAGGTGGAATCCAGGAAAGACCTGCGAGAGCGAGGGTGGTGACGACACAGAAAAGGATACGGACACGACAGGCTCTGGGCGGAGTGTCACTACGCGGTGCGCAAAACAAGCTTCTTGCGCGGCCAATAACTGCAGCGTTGAGGAACGTGAGGTGTGCGGGCGAGGGAGAGTGGGCAGGGAGGAGCCGCGGTTTGGTAGTGAGGGGGACGGGGAGCTATGGGCGTAGCCGCGGAACGGAGGAGGAAGGGCAGACGTGAGCGGAGAGAGGACATGGGTGAGGAGAGGGCGTGAGCGAGGGGAGAGCGGGGCAAGGAGAGGACGGAGGAGAGGAGATGACGGGTGAAGGTGGAGAGGCCCGACGAGAACAGGGTGTAGAAGAGGAGAGGACAGGGGTAAGCAGAGTAGGGAAGCAAGATTGTGAGAATGTGAACGGGTTGGAAAGGACGGGGACGAGAGTTGAGAGCATGGGAGAGAGGATGGAAAGAATAGGGCTGAGGGTAGAGAGGATGCGATGAGGGTGGAGAGGATGGGAGTGAGAGTAGTGAGGACGGCGGCGATGGTAAGAGGATGAGGGCAAGGGTGGAGGGGTTGGGGGTGAGTGGTGAGAGGATGAGGTGAGGGTGGAGAGGACAGGAGTGAGGGCGGTGAGGACGGGGGCGAGGGCGGAAAGAAGGAGGATTAGGGTAGAAAGGACAGGGGCGAGGGTGGAGAGGATGAAGCGAGGGGTAGGAGGATGAGGACAAGGGGGGAGAAGATGAGGAGAGGGTGGAGACGACGCGAGCGGGAACAAGCGGAGAGGACAGGGCGGAGAGGACAGGAACGAGGTTGGAGAGGATGGTTGAGTGTTGAGAGGATGGGGTCGGGGTGGAGAGGACGGGTAGAAGGTGGAAAGACATGGATGTGGGAAGTGAGGACGGCGGCGTAGGTAGAGAGGACGGGGCGAGGGTGGAGAGGAAGGGGTGTGGGAGGTGAGGACGGGGGCGAGAGCGGAAAGGACCAGGGTGAGGGCTGAGAGAACAGGGGCGGGGGTGGAGACGATGGGGTGAGGGTTACGAGGATGGGTCAAGGTGGGGCGAGAAGATGAGGTGAGGGTGGAGACGACGGGAGCGAGGATGGAGGGGACAGGGCCGAGGGCGGAAAGGACAAGCGTTAGAGCGGAGAGGACAGGGGCAAGGTTGGAGAAGATAGAGTTGTGTTGAGAGGATGCGGTCGGGCTGGAGAGGACGGGTCGAAGGTGGAAAGGACGAGGATGTGGGAGGTGAAGAGGGCGGGTTCGAGGGCGGAGAGGACGGGGTGTGGGAGGTGAGGACAAGGGCGAGGGCGGAAAGACGAGGGTTAGGGTGGAACTGACTGTGGTGAGGACGGGGGCGTGACCGAGGGCTACAGCCGCACCTTCATTAAGGCGACCGCGACGGCGTCTGCTCCACGCGGCGAGACAAGTGCTCGGAAAGCAGAGACTCGGCCGCGCAGCTCTCGCGGCCCTTTTTCATTACGCGACGTTCGCTCGCAAGAAGAATATGGAGAAATGAATTCATCAAGAAACATTCTTCCCTTTATGCTGCAATGCTCTTCACTTCTATTATGCTTTTAAAGAGACGTTTAGATGAATATCTAATTGTTAATTAGGCACTGGAGAAGGTTGCAGATCAAGACTAGTTCATCTGTAACACAGATAATAAATGATGTAGCAAAAATTTCTGAGGGCTTAAAGTAACAGAATCTGACTTGGTCAATACGAAGTTGAGAGAGCAATTTTTTACCTGCTTAAAGCTAAAAGTTCTTAATTTATTTTCGTTCCTGAATTTTTGAATGATTGACGGGCTTCACGGGAAAATGGGATTTACACAAAAAGACAATTAATAGGAAAATATAAAAAACCGTCTACCTTCCTAGCTCACCTATTTTTCTTCGCTCGTTTTCTTTGGGACTAATGCATACAAATTCACACTACAGGGTGGCTTCATTAACTTCATTTTCTCATAATGCTTTTTTTCGAGTAACCCTTCCATTTTCAAGAAAATCTCAATGAAAAACAAAGAACATTCACTGAATACAAACTTTCCGTCAAAATCAAAAATAAAGCCATAACAAAACATAATCTCTCGCATAATTTATAACCTTTGAAAGTGAATTATGAAAATACTAACTTACGAAAATTCAGAGAATTTAACAAACATTATATCTGTGCCATTTTTAGAGCTGTCTTTATTATTGAAAAAGAAAATAAAGAAAAAAATTGAGCTGTTTTGGAGAAAATGATTTTTCTATAAATTGCATTAACGTCAACGAACTTACACGAAAAAACTCGTTGAATATAAAATTTTAAATATTATTTTTAAGAGCGGATTTTTAGAACAGATTTTAAGACAAATATCTTCAACTCCCATCTTTTGCAATATTATTTTTTTGAAATTTACAAAAACACAGAGTTTGCCGAAAATGAGAGGAACGCCAACTCTTTGCCTTCCTTTGAAATATACGAGGAGAAAATTTAATGACAAAATTAGGAGCTGCTTTTGGGAAAATAATTTTTGGAAAAATTCCTATATTTCACGCAAAATTACTCGAAAACACATTTACGAAAACGTTTACATGCACATATTTTAAGATGACTTTGAACAACAAATTTCATTCAGAAAAATCTGTATCATCAATTTTGTAGTTGTAGAAAAGCGCCGAAGAAATTGTACTGATATAATTTTCCATTAGTAATTGAAACGAAAATGAGATCTGCCTCATTCTTTTAAGAGTCTTTTACACGCTCCAAAGACAAAAGTTCGAAATCAAAAACGTTTTAGCCATTTTTGAGAAAAAAATTTTGAACTGTTATTGAGACTTTATGTAAACTACCCTAAAAATAAATACAACCTATCATATTCGCGGGGCCTTAAGTTAGTTCATATTAATGGGGGAGACCAATTTGGGAGAAGATGGGATGAACGGTTTAGGCGCCAGCATGAAAAGACGGACGGACAGACGGACGGACGGAGGGGTCGACAGACAGAGAGACAGGCATTTTGCTAATAATCTATTTCTAGGAAATTAAAGAACTACAAATAATGGATTATGACTACACCATATGTTAGAGAAAAAATTATATATAGGAACAAGATTTATCCCCCTTTTCGTTACCAGCGTCCGGTAAAAAGTTTTTATGCCAAAATTTCGCCAATTTTAGGCACACGATTACAATACTTTCTCATCTTACGTAGTAAGGCGAGAAAGTATAAATCGGGGCAATTTTTATTAAATTACTTCATTATCAATCTTCGGTACTACACTAACAGTTCTTGCTCCTGGCATATTTATATCCACGCACTTTTTCTTCAGACGTCATTCAGGGGAGTGAGGGATGTTTGTTTCGATGACATGACTATTTTATCAAATCTGTTGCTCGGTTTTGATGCAAAATATTTTTTATTATACGCTAGCGAATATTTCTGGCATTTCTATCAGATTTTGTGATCAACGCTCCTTGCTAGCATTCATTTTTAATTCAACTAACGTTAAAAAAGGAGTGACAGTTGATGTTCAGGGGCGCAAGTGTCACCTCCTTACTTTTTCAAAAGGAGCGAATCCTCCTCTCTGTCGGTAGGGCGTGGATGGTGAACAAACTAACAGTCAGCAACCACTGGATTAGATTCGTCGTCAAATCTAAGCCTGTCCGACCTCTCAGATAGAATTACCTCGATTTTGGGAAGAGGTAGGTGACCTTGAGTAATAATCCCTAATTACTCTTTGTCGTGACTCAATTGGATGATAAGTCATAACATTCACATGAAGAAAGTTCACAGCTGACTTCCTTCCTGAGGGATAGGGTCCTGACATATGCACTGGGATTTCAATAAGAACATCATAGTCGTATGTTTTAAAACAATAACCGGATAAATATATTCTATTTAAAAGAATTATTACACTGTACACTCGAATGTCTGAGAGTACCTTTGCTATAATCATATTTACACAAACAAACGTGCAGGTATAACGGAGGCTCCACTCACGCAACATTCGCCGAGGAACGACCTCTTGCTCGCCCAACCACGAGCAGCCGGCGAGTGGTCGCTTCCTTTGATGTGTCCTACCCGTGCTGAGGAAGGCCAGCACGGAAAGGTCGCCGCTTGGCAAATGGCAAGCAACTTATCCACACTACTCGGGATTCGGAGAGAAGACGTCTGCTACTCGCCGAATACCGAATGTGTGAAGCGATCTTGATACCAAATTAATCTCAAAAGCTTCTAATCTACCCGAGACATACTACACAGGTCGATTCACACATTCACAGAACCATCCGTCTATTCCTGCATAGTTACAGATATCATTGTAAGAAACAGTTTTTCATCTTATTGACCCTCAAAAGGTTTGTTGTTTTTTCTATCGGAAATTTAGACCTCAAAATTTTTGGTTGAATCAAATCCTACACGTAAAACTTTGCACAAGCCGGAAATACTAAAAATTACAAAGCTATTCTGCAAACATTTTTGGACTGTTTTCAAAATAAAATTTGAAGAGAAAGGAATTGCGAAGATAGAATTTTAGCGTATTTCGTTTTCGACCACATTACAGCAGAAAAGTTTGGAGATAACTGTTGAAAAGACGTCGTCACCTAATGTGTTACCAAATGTATGAAATTCGTTAACTTAAAGTATCAAATCTTGGTGTTGAATTAATGTCATCGCTGTAAACAGTTTAAAATTTTATTCAATAATTAACAGAGCAATAAATGGCTGCTTTTCTACTCTACAACCTTTTTCAGCAATTCTCTTTCAGCTGGCTAATAGCTTCTTTAATCATACCTACCATGTGTTTACATGTTTGGAACCAGTATTTAGATACTAGAACTTGATTTATTGTAAGTGTTTAGAGTAAAAATACATTAAAAAAATGCGCAAAAACGAACCTGAGTAATATGTCTCTAATTTTCAGACTAATATGGTTGAATGTATACTACATTTTATTACCATTCTGTACATTTACTCATTGTCAAGGGCATAAGAAGTCTTCGATCGTTTATAAACACAAACTGTGTTTCAAACATACTTATATGAAATGTAGAGTGTACCTTTATCCTATGGTCACCAAAACGCAGATTGAAACTCTTGAGCTCACAAAGAAAATAAAGGTGCTTTAAACTTTCGAATATTTTTAAAATTTTGATCGGATCGACGATAAAATTTTGTTTACTATATTTTTACAGATTTTATTTGCCGAATACTTTGAAATATTTCGAATGCGAGAGAGTTTTGCCGCTTTTTATTGCCAGGAAAATCCTTTGTCGGAATCCTATTCGTGCAATATCTCAACGGTCTTTTCCATCCGCATTTCACAAAATACTTGATTGAATGTTGACGTTCAGTTAGAGGCTTGCGATTCCGTTAAATTATCTAAATGCATTAAGTTTTCTAAATGTGCTCCATCGTTGCCTCGAGTAGCGTTTTTAAATATATTTTTACTTTTATTTATTCACATGTTATTCCACGAACTTTATGCGATCCAGATAATAAACAGTATAAATAACTCAATGTAAATTCATATTTCAAGTCGTATATAGCAGTATTTGAACACTCCTGTTTTTCAGAGATTTTGAATAATTTCGAAAGCGATATACTTATTCACTTTGAGTAAATATGAGGTATTTTTATAACTTACATAAATATCGCATATCACATTTATACCTACACTTTAATAATTTTTAATGAAAGCAGAACATAATTTATTAATAGAAAGTTAAGGTGTCCCTTTAATTTATACTCTACCAGCTGACCCGGCGAACTTCGTACCGCCATATATTATTTTTTGTTCGTGAATATTTTCGAAAATTCTGACAGACTTGTTTTACTATTTATGCCCACCTCGGCTTCACACGGGTGGTATACACTCGCGGACTAAGAAAATGTAACACTTCCGGTAAATTTAAAAGTCGGATTATGAATAACTCCTTGTATTGACACGTTTGATACATCGAAAGTGATACCAGTCAAATTAGAAAGTACCAGAAATGTTACACATTAAGCACTTAATGACAAAAAATGAGACAAACTCTTCCGTTTACAATACGACCATATAATGAAATAAAATTACAATTAAGTAATTCGACTATAACCATTGTTATGTCTTATAAAGTACAATATTTTTCGTTTTTCCTTCCGGAGAAAAAACAAAAATGGTTTGCTGACTCTCGAGTACGCAACATACAACAGCCCGTGCGAAAAAACCGGCAATTCAAGGTTTATTCCACATAATTCTAACAATTGACCTTGTGATTTATTAATTGCCATTCCGAATGCAAGGCGCACTACAAATTGGACACGTTTAAATTCAAAAGGAAAGTCATTTGGCATTAGTGGTCGGCTGGCATTAGTAGTTGGCATGGTTTTTATAATTTACACGAATATTTGGGAACATTTTCGATATTAATTCTTCCTTTGACGTTGTGAATTGACAAAAAATTCGTGGAAACGAAATGACGCCAGTAGAAGTGTCAACAGGAATTTTCCCATTGCCAATGCCTAATAATGAATTTGAAAACATTTCCGCCGATATGTCATATTGTAACGCCACTCGCATATTCCTTGTTAACTTGAGATTTTTCACGTATCTCCATAAATTTCATGTCTTTAAGAAAGCATTTATTTCATCAACAGCTGTTGATATGGGAATGGCTGGCAGCGTTTGGCGTCAGTAATGTCACAATTCTTAAAACGTATAGAATTTGCAACTGGTATTGGTAATTTAGAGTTGAGACTACTTCAATTTCTGTTGAAACTTCTAGCTCAATGCCCGAAAGACGTTACAATTCCAGATATAATATTTTAGAATACATGAAATTGTGTTTTAGTACAAATGTTAACAATAAATAAGTTAAAAACATTCTATATTCAAAAATAATAAATATTCTTTGCAAATGTGTCAACAGTCATTTCTACATGTCTTGTTTACTTGACGTTGCAATGGTATTCGTCATCTAAAATTCATTCTTGTTCTAGGCCGCCAAAGCTCACCTTTGTGGCGTATAAATACTCTGCCAAATACGGATTCTGAAGTGAAGATACGAAACATTATTTTTCTTCATTCATTTTTTTTCTGTATACTCTGATATTTATCCCACTACCTTTCACAAAGGCATGTTACTTTAAATATTTACAAATAATAAAAGCATTTTAAATATTAAAAAAATATTTAAAATAAAACAAGAAGGAATACTACAGTACATACTTTCTCGCAATACTACAATGTTATCGTTATGAACGACGGGTCGCCCATATAGGTTTCATTAATTTCAAACAGAAATTACGCGAAAACTACTAACTTTTACAAAAAATTGTACATAACCTTCCTTAAAGAACTAATTTAACAGACTTTGTCTCAGGCAAACGTTTTTATCTTCAATTTTGTAGTTTTACATTGTTTTGCAACTTTGGACATTTCAAGCGCAAATTACGCAAAAACCACTCGTTTCTTCAAAAAATTCTACGTGACATTTTTTAAAGAGATAATTTTGTAAAAATCTCTATCTTCAATTTTGTAATTTAACTTTTTTTTTGCAATTTTTGAAAACTTGGAAATTTTAACGAAAAAGTGACCTGCGGAATCTCTTAAACGTTCTCCGCAATATTCAATAACAAAATTTAATCAAAAATGTTTGAGACTTTTTTCGAAAATTTTGAAAATGTCCGAAGGTGTTCATCTAAAGTACCCCCCCCAAATGAAAATATCGGTTTCAAATTCCAGGGGCCGTGACATTAGCCAAAACGATTGAGCAATATAATTTTTTGGAGAAAATCGACCAAACGGTTTATGCGGTCGGGTGGTGCACATCCAGACAGATGTTTTTTCGTCAATCAATTTTTCGGTATGAAGGACGCACAAAATATGGATTATGGCTTCACCATGTGTTAAGGGATTTTTTCTCTATTTAGCAACTAGATTTATCCACTTTTTCGTTACCAGGGCCCGGCAATAAAACGTTTTCTGTCGAAAATTCGCCGTTTTTCGGCGCACGGTTACAATACTTTCTTTTCTTACGTTAGTAAGGGAGAGAAAGTAAAAATAGATTAAAATACAAAATAACAAGATACTATTAAGTTAACAAGTATAAAACTCGTACATTTTCAAATATATTTAAAGAATACGCATTCATGTCCACAACATAAGCAAACAAACATAATGTATCAAAGAGCACTCGCGCCTCGTGTTGTGAATTGTTACTGATAATGTTGGAACAATACGGAACTTATGAATGAATCGTAAAATATCGGTATAGGCACGGAAACAATTTGTTGCGCCCGCGGCAAATTCCTCCGTTGCCCCCTCCCCTTCCGTTCTCCGCAAGAGGATATTGCCTGCGCAGTCGCGTCTCTGGGATGCGCCGGGGAAGGTGTTGCTGAGGTTTAGGACTTCCTAATTATGAAGCTCCGTTCCAGACGAAGGTGGTCGGGCGGCGGTGGGACAGGGACAGAGGGAAGGCGCCGCAGTCCACGTAGTCGAGGTGGGCGACAGACGCGAGGCAGGCTGCGACGGGGGGATGGACGGGCTGGGGGCCGGAAAGGGCTCGGCGTCAAGCAAAGTACAACATGTCAGAGTGTGGATGACAGTGATGGTGTGATAGGAGTAATGAAGCGGGAGCGAAAGGATATTGAGACGGGAGGGTGGCAACGATCAGCGGCAGCCGTGTTGGGCACAATGAAGAAGAGGAATTTCAGACTGATTGATTTTTTCGTGTTTCCGGACGCGTCAACTGCTTTGGTCATTAGTCCCGTTAGTGTAGTTCATGTTTTTTCGCGGGAGATGGCGGTGATCTTCCCCCGCTGGATGGCGAGATCCGGCGCCGACCTACCGTCGGCTAGTGGGGTTTCCCCGTAACCAGGGCTCTCCCACCAGCGGGGCACCGCCCCAGCCGGGACAAGCTCTAAGCTCTCGACTGATCTTTTGGAATATGTGGTAGTGTAATGCATGTTAGTGTAAGTGTGTGTGTAAGGGGAGAGGATAAGACAAGGAAGAGGAAGGACAGATCGCGCGCGGTCCGTTTGTTAGGGTACTGCTCCGGCATTCGCCTGGTGTTGATCGGAGAAACCACGGAAAACTACCGATATGAGCAGTCGGCCGCTTGAATTCTCCTCCGGACAGTGACTGAATTCGACCTAGCTGAAAAGCTAGCGTCGAAAATCCTGCCGCCGAACCTAGGACCTCCCGGTCAGAGGGGCTGCAGTGACATCAGTTGATACACTGAGCTACCGCTCCCGGAGGTTCAGAGGTTGCGTTGTTTTTGACTAATCGACAGTGGTTGGTGTACGTACCAGAGTAGGAGGAGAGGTCGAGAGTGGTGCCTTTTTGGAGGCACAGGAGGACAGAATGAGACAGAACAGGAAATGCCAGGGCGGGGGGTGCGGATAGGGTAGAGACGGTGAGGGTGCACGCAGGACGGGTGGAGCCGGGTCGGATAGAAACAGTAGAAACAGTGATCAACAGAGGTGGCGCTGGTAGAGCTGCAAAGATCGGGTCAAGGCCATTTCATATGGGTGAGAGGGGGATCGGGTCAGTTGCGGGAAATCCGTTGAAGCGAGAGTCAACGCGAGGAAGTAAAAGCGAGACGGTTACGGAAGGGAGGTCACAGCGAGGAGGATAGAGGTGCACAGTTTGCGTCATAAGGATAGGAATGTTAAGAAGGAAAAGATTTGTGTAGAAAGGCGGAGTTGAGGAGTTGATATTGAAGCACAAAAGTTGATGCAAAGTTGTCAGGACGGGGCGATGAGAAAGTGACGACGCAGGGAGCGAGACGGGGGAGTTGGGCGGTTCGGGAAGGCTTGAGTGGGTCGGGAAACCGCGGGAGGCTCAGCGGCGGCGGGAGACGGTGACGTCGGAGGTGGCGGCGGGGGCGGCGGCGGGGGCGTTGAAGGCGTCGGGAGCCTCGGGAGCCTCGGGGGTGGCAGGGGCGGCGGGGGCGGCGGGGGCGGCGGGGCGGCGGGGCGGCGGGGGCGGCGGGGCGGCAGCGCGGGGCGGCGGGTAGGCGGCGGGGCGGCGGGGCGGCGGGGCGGCGGGGCGGCGGGGCGGCGGGGCGGCGGGGCGGCGGGGCGGCGGGGCGGCGGGGCGGCGGGGCGGCGGGGGGGCGGGGGGGGGGGGGGGGGGGGGGGGGGGGGGGGGGGGGGGGGGGGGGGGGGGGGGGGGGGGGGGGGGGGGGGGGGGGGGGGGGGGGGGGGGTGGCGGCTCCCGCTGCTGAGGATTACCCGCACCGGGAGAGTCAGGAAGATTGTTCAGCCGGAAACTTGCAGGCGGTTACTTGCCACTTCCACCGGCAGGAAGCACCTGGCGCCCTGCGCGGCCGCACCCTGAGTTGCGCGATGGGCTTCGCCGCGGCCGCCGGGTGGGGTGGGGGAGTGCGGTCACCGCTTTTGAAGTGCTGGATGGAATTCTCGTCCGCGACTGCGGTGCTTCGGGTGAGACTTTTCTCCCGTTTCGCTCAGAACTTGTACGGCCAACTGAATTTCGTTTCGGAAATGTGTGACTTGTATGAGTCAATGTAATGCAGCGAGTTCTATTTGTGGAGGGACACTTGTCATCGTTAAGATTTTCTTTATCTTTATACGAAACGTATTAAGAAAGAATTGTTCCAATTCCGTAGAACTTCGGAAATAAAACGGATTAAATACTTTTAACATTACCACATGTAAAGCAACAAGTTAAATACATTTGAAAATGTTAACCTACAAAATTGTTAATTAAAAAAATAAAATCTTACGAAAATGGAGTATTTTATTGACGCAGTTTTCTTCAGCTATCACTTTCACGATTTAATTTATTGTATTCGTAGTTTATTTTTTATTAGTTAAAATGTTACATTGATTTCGTGTATTTCCCAATTAATACGACTAATGCATTTTAAAATCGTAATTACTTTGATTTCATTAAGCTAATAAACATCGCATAAGAGTATGTTGAATTTGATAAAAATTACTAGCGATGAACACGACAGTGATACACATTTTGGGTATGTGTCGGTTTCAATACTCTGGAAAGATTAATATGAATGCCTGTATATGAACAGTTGATTGTATACATAAAATCTCACTATTTGAATGTTAATATTTATAAATCAAGAAAATAATGGGAACAATTTGTGACTTCTTCTTTATGATTATATTATTACAATGTTCAATCAAACACCATTTATTGTCACAATGGTTATACTTTTGAGGCCATATATTGATCCCCTTTCCTGGGGTCCACAATTTCAACTTAGAATGGTACGCGCTCATGAAATGCAGAGTAGGAGGTAATCTAACTCGCCAGGAAGCATTAAATGCAGCTATTGGCGCGCGGAGAGCACTCAGATAGCGATGGGAAGCATTTGCAGACGATGACGACACTGAAGGGGCAGTTAGGAGATTTGTAGAATAATGACCGTCGTTACCAATATGACCTGCACCTGCCCGTGTCCATTTACATGCACTTCTGCAAATAGAGGTTGACTATTTCGCGGATTATGTGGAATTTGTGTTAATTGTGGAATAATCAGACAGCAAGCAACGGGCTGTAGTTCGTTGGTTCGGGCAAGGGTGGAGGTGAGTTTCTTCAGGCAGAAGATGGGAACACAAGGTCTACTTCTTCTATCGGTAGGCGGTGAATGTAGCTTCGCTGTACACCAAATTCAAAATGAATGTGTCCCATGTTTGGTAGCAAATAAGTTATAGTCATTTCAGGAATTGTACGAAAACAAATTTCTTAGATCTGTTTCATACACTATTATTTGACTGCGTATTCAAATTGATCAGTTTTAAGTTACATGAGAAACTCAATTTGTCAAAAAGGAAAAAAGTATTTTTAAATACATCTAATTAAACCTCCATTGTCCGTCTCTTCCCAGACGGACACCGTTCATATACGATGAGCGCTGCGTTCAGCCAATGTTTTGACGCAAATTGACACTTTAGTTCAATAGTTTTCTTTCTAATGTAAAGTTCGACAATTAACATCTTGGCGTAAAATCTTTATTCTTTTAAAATGATTACAAAATTATTACAATGGAAATAAACAACATGAACGTACGATGTATGCCTTAACCCTTTTTTGAGATCTTAAATTTATTTCAAAGTTTTTCTTTACGAATAACAAAAATAGTAAAAATATGTTTTCTACATACAAATAAGTCTTTTTTATATATTGAATTGTGATTTGCTTTTTTTCTCGGAACAAAAGGAATATTTAATTATTTAAAATTGTTTCAGTTGTGATTGCTCTATCTCGCTTAAATAATCGAAACTTCATGCAATCAAAATATATTCAAATGAACCTCTCGCCCGAATACTCGCGCACTTGACTGAAACTGAGATTGACTCAACATCCTCGTAAACTCGTCGGACGGGAAATCTCTGTTTTCTTCACTCTTAATCTAATACTATCCATCTTTTCTTCTGGGAAGATATTGATCAATGGATAAAGAAAATGTAAATAGAACATATCGGACACGCTATTTTTTTCTTCCACTCTCCTCTGGCAAAAATTTACTGTCGTAAAAGAACACTGTAATTTGTGACATTGCATCCCATTTAGGGTGAAATTAGATCCTAAAGGTCGTATAAAGCAATCATCAACGTCTAAAATCTAGTTACATGTCGTTTTGGGAATAAAGTAGGTATTCCATGTATCCCAAAACTCTCAACTATTTTATTATTGTGCACATACCGTCTGCAATGTCTCTGAATTAGCAAATACACTTGACTCAAAGAGAAGGCAGCGTCTATGACTTTGATTTTTTATAAAATCACAAAATGGGACATGGAAGCCAATGATAACATGAAGATATATTCAGTTTTTATTAAAACAAACATATGACGTATACCTCTTTTTAATTAAATATTGATAGGTTAAACTAGAAATCCCAATATGAGAATAAATTACTAATGAGGAACGAACGACGGCGGTCGTGGCTCTGTTTTTCACGCAATAAGAACAAAAACGACGGTGTGCTGACAATTGAATGCGTTTGCACGCTTGTGCGTGCACGCACGTGAACGCACGCTTAATACATTTCTAGTAAGCAAGTCGTCATTTCAATATTTTTTTATTATAATTTGTAATAGAAACAATTGAAATCTCGACTAAATCGACATTTAGCAATCAGAAATGTAAAGAAAACTTGCTTGAATGTTGCATTTAGGATATCTCTGTTCATTGAAGAAATAAAATTCGCAAGTTAGTGCAGAAGATGCAAAGAAGAGTTGACCAGAAATATGGTTATAAACGTGCAACAAAGGGTATTAAAGGGTTGTAAGCTGTTCTTTTCATGGATCTTACGTACTGATCTTTTATAGAACGGCCTATGTGGTCGCTTTTGCAGTAACATGAAGTTTCAAAGTTATTAAGGAAAATAAATAAACGATGTTCGAATAAGTAATTTGGTAAACATGGGTACGTGATTGGACAACCTCGTTTCGGAATTCTGCTTTTCACCCTGCCAATTTAAACAACTTTAATTTTATTCTTATTTGTGCACGAGTAGTGTGTGCCTTTAAGCAGTTTTAGGCGTCATTTTATTTTTGCTGGGTAAATGACTGCTTACTACATTTTTCATCCAAACAGAAAATTTCTTATAATAGTAAATAGACCTCACTAATAAATGACTCAAATAATGAAATCTATTAATTTTGAAGAATAACAATAATGGAACTAATAATAAATATGACAGTTTATACTTGATCACCAGACCACTGTTGTAAGGTTTAATAAATAGTACTTCGCAATACGTCTGCCATTTCACAATTGCCAACCACAATTTCCTCCCTAAAGCTACTTAGGAGAAGTAATGTTACAATGATGGTTGATTGTACGTGGCACTCACGGCTCGAGGCGGGAATCTATCCCGAGTCTCCCGGTGTACGCTCAGATACTTTAATAATTTGAGCTCCTGAGATAGTTAACTTTTCAAACAGCCATTAGTAGTTAAGAACTACTGTGACGGTTACATTTTACATTTTCCCAGGTGATGACTGGGAATTTTTAAAAATATTCC
Organism: Teleogryllus occipitalis; assembly: GCA_011170035.1. NCBI lineage: Eukaryota > Metazoa > Arthropoda > Insecta > Orthoptera > Gryllidae > Teleogryllus > Teleogryllus occipitalis. The sequence continues at coordinate 19,087 of BLKR01015547.1, forward strand.
GGTGTCTTCACAATTACTTTATTTTGGTATATTTTCTTCTCATTCAGTAGTGTCAAAATGTATTATTGATAATTTTTATTCAGTATTTGAAACATTCAGGAATTCGCTATTTATAGTTTTGACTATTTTTTCTGCTGCGGATGACCAAAATATGTTTTATCTCTGACCGGTCGAAGTAGCTCAGTTCATTAACTGATGTCACTCCAATGCCTCTTATCCAGATGTCCTAGGAATCGAGTTCCGGCGATGGTAAAGATTTTCAAAACTAGCTACATAGCTACATCAAATCCAACTGCAGTCTGGAGGAGAATTTTAGAGGCCAGCTGCTGTGATTGGTAGTTTTCCGTGGTTACTACGATCAACATCAGGCAAATGCCGGAGCAGTATTCTAATAAATGGACCACGAACCGCGTGCAATCTTTCTTTCGTCTCTCCTCATATTCTCACTCGCTACTCGCACACACTTACATGCACTACACTAACGTACATCCCGGGAGCTTACCCTGCCTGGGTTGCTGTTCCGGTGGTATGAGATACCTCGATCGGAAAAACCCGCTGGCGAAATCGCGCCCGCTGCTGCTATCTTCGCCACCAGTGCCGTCACCGGAACGGTCGTCAACGCCTCTTTCGGTGATCTCTGTGTCGCCGACGCCGCCACTTCCAGAGAATTGTCGACGTTGGTGGGAGCACACAGTGTTTCAGGATGAAAGAAAACTGAAATACTTCAGTCACATGTAATTATTGGGATTAACATTAAAGTAAATGCAGAGGTGCTGGATTTTTGATTCATTGGTTGATTTTTTCGAGTTTCCTGGTACGTCAACTGCTTTGGTCATTAGTACCGTTAGTGTAGTGCATGTTTGTTTTCTCGGGAGATGGCGGTAATCTTCCCCCGCTGGATGGCGAGATCCGGCGCCGACCTACCGTCGGCTAGTGAAGTTTCGCCCTAACGAGGACTCTCCCATCAGCGGGGCACCGCCCCAGTCAGGAAAAGCTCTAACTTCCCGACCGGTCACCCGGAATATGTGGTAGTGTAGTGCATGTTAGTGTGTGTGCGAGGGGAGAGGATAGGACAAGGAAGAGGAAGGACAGACCGCGCGCGGTCCGTGGCCCGTTCGGTAGGGTACTGCTGCGGCATTCGCCTGGTGTTGATCGGAGAAACCACGGAAAACTACGGATCAGAGCAGCCGGCCGCTAGAATTCTCCTCCAGACAGCGACTGAATTCCACCTAGCTGAAAAGCTAGTGTCGAAAATCCTGCCGTCGTCAGGACTCGAACCTAAGACCTCCCGGTCAGAAGCGCTGCAGTGACACAGAGGTGTTGGAAGTACATTGTGCCAGGAAAGGCTCTCTCCACTGAGCCTCCTATTAAAAATTGTATTTGTGTTGATAGTAACCAACTCACTCGAAAACAAGTGAAGGAAACCACACTTCCAGCATCTATTATGATTGTGGTAAGTTGGCAGATTACGTTTTCAAGCTACAGTTCGTACTATGGACGTAATTTCTGTTGCAAGCGCTCTCACTTGTACGGTGCCTATGCGTAGGGACTTTACTGGCGCGCCACAACTGAATTCAAATATAGTATCAAAATATCAAAAACTGTAAATAGCAGATCCAATGTGTTTATTATAAATATCGATAAAATATTGAATAATTCATGTTGTTGCACGTGTTGCGAGTTACTGAACAGGAATATTATTAAACACATTTAGTATTCAAAACTGTGTTTCCGGAACTCAAACAAAATGCAATAATATCAGCTAAAAGTCAATATGTTTACAGCAACCACATGACAATGGTCAAGTTTTATTTTCGTGTTTTGACAGTGTATTCAAGTTTTGGGATATCGAAATACAGCGAACACTTCCCGAAATAGTATTCAAGTAACTTTCTAAATCTTTTGAGTTGTGGGAGTTTTTTTGTCACACCGAGCTACTGAGCCGGCCATATTTCCACTATCACTGATCTGGCATCGTCTTTGCCTCGCACTTCTCACCCCCCACCATATCTGACCACACCTCACTCAATTTCCTTTTCGACTGCACCTATTTCACCCAGTTGTGCCAGGTCCTGACCGCTCCGCCCCTTCCCGCTCCGCTCCTTCCCGCTCCGCCCCTTCCCGCTCCGCTCCTTCCCGCTCCACTCCGCCCCTTCCTACTCCGCTCCGCCCCTTCCCGCTTCGCTCCGCCCCTTCCCGCTCCGCTCCGCCCCTTCCCGCTCCGCTCCGCCCCTTCCCGCTCCGCTCCGCCCCTTCCCGCTCCGCTCCGCCCCTTCCCGCTCCGCTCCACCCCTTCCCGCTCCGCTCCGCCCATTCCCGCTCCGCCCCTTCCCGCTCCGCCCCTTCCCATTCCATCCCCACCTGCACATCGTTCCGCCCCCGCCTCTGACCGTCTCCGAACCGTCTCCACCTCTGCCTCGCCCTGTCGCAGCCTCCGCATTCCACCATCGCACCTCGCATCTGCCCCTGTAGCCCTGCCCCCACCCGCTGCCAAGCCCTTGCCCTCCCACGGCCCGGTGGGGCTGTGGCAGTGCTCGTCCGGCCTAAGTGAATGAGCGTCGATCTGGTGAATATGACGGCGCGACGTCGTTGCCTGCAGCCCAAAAGGACGATTGTGCTCTCTCTCTTTTCTTTTCTTTTTTTCTCGCGCGGAGGCTGATCTGATGGACCTGCGCGAAAGTATCAGCGCGGGCGAAGCGACCGTCGACGCCGGGAATTGTAAGCGCTTCGACCCAACGCCAGCTCCCATTGGTTCAGCCCTTCTGCAGGGAATTTTCCGAGAGGAGTGACTTCCTTCTGGCCTCTCAGGAATTAGAGTTTTAAAAGGTATTGGGTTGCATTTCTTTGGTCCGTCACTGATTTTATGATAAAGTTAAATGGCGTGGTCCGACTGGGTTCCGTTTCGTTCATCTGTGTTTCGGGTGGTAATCTTTTATTCATTTTCCATAAGTATAGCAAACATGTTCTCGCGACAGTCCAGAAGCGAACTAACACAAGTGAATTTGTCACAGTAATAGGAATTGTGAATGTTTTGTCAGTGGGTAATACGTTGCTCGTGATAAAAGGCTTCAAGGCTTTGTTAGCATAAAGTTTTAAGTGTGGTTTTTAACGTTAGTAGTGCTCTAAAAGAACGTGCAAATGTTTCTTGGAAACAGAATTGATCAATTATAATGGACCGATATAATAAAAAAAAGAGTATGGTAAACGTAGAAATCCTCACGAAGGAGGAAAATGAAACGGAATGCAGTGGGACTATGCCTTTTTGAGGAGATAGGTAAACGACTTAGGAAAAGCTGACTAATAGATGCAGTCGGTATACGCCCGAACATACATCCTATAGATGGTAACACCCTACAGACAACAAGTTATTGTAACTTTTACTAAAGACAAGTTAGTGTAGTACTTTTAGAAAACGTTTTCTCCAGATCTCATTTTGGTAGATACGAGAACAATGATAGGTTCACTTATTTAGTCGACTGTAGCAAATTTTTAGTGTTTCCTGACGTAAATGGCTTAGTCAGTGGGTGAGAAAAATTTTTGTTTCGAAATATTCGTAACATTTGCTGCTATGTTTTAGTCACAACTCAAATATGTATGCTAACGGAAATGAGGAAGGTATTCCGGAGGTCAATAAAACGTGCGCGGATTGTACTATTCACAATTTGCTTTCATTGGTTCACCACTCCGACGAAGAGTTTCCAAGAAGTCTGCTCTCCGGGAACTCCGGAAAGTAAAAGTTTAAAGAGAGCTCAATGAATTTCGCGAAGAATTCTTTTACATGGTAATCAATAACACCAAACGTAACTATCCTACATTTTACCACAGAAAAAATACTGGTAATTGTATTCTCAATTTACTCTCATTCATTTAGTTCTTTGTCAGAGGATTTGCAATTGGAGAGCATTTTGACTCTTTACTCCCCCACAGGAGTTAACTAGTGGTGCTAAAACAGCATGTACTTTCTCATCCCTACTTTCACGCAAAATTACGAGAAAAGTACTCAAATTTTCAACAAATTGTATACAATATAATTTCAATATCTATCTTTAAGGAATAGATTTCATTAAGGGAAAAATCTCTATCTTCGTATCAACTATAGTTGTAGGAAGACGCTGAAAAGAGTTTGAAAATTTGGAAATTTTCGCAATTTCTCAAATTGCTTTTACCACGTGAATATTTACTATTTTTTTCGCATATCAGCGTTATAAACAGGCTTTTCTGTTGCAAGAAATCGTTCATACTCGGGAATTTACGGGCCAAATCATGAAAAAGTATATTAAATCCCGAATGATTGCGTCAACACACGCTCAGCCAATCCCAGCAGGGCAGATAAAGATAAGCTGACCACTGTTTTCTCGCAAAGATGTCAAATGCCCGAGACGTCTCCAGAAATATCTTTCGCAAAATGAAGTTTGATTCTCTGATAAATTTATAATGCTGTTATACAAAAACATGCGTATGCAACTCGTTTATAATGTCGCTTCATTGCATTCGTACAAATTCGAAAACTCGCTCGTAAAGTCGCTCGTTTTCAAACCCTGTACTTATGCAATGAAGCATTATGAGCAAACTGCTTAAACTACTCTTACAGTCTTACTGACTCTCATTTTACTGTTGTTCAAGTATAAAAAACCAATTAATGATACATAAAGGTTAGTGGTAGCTGATGCGATCACATGGAATTATGTTATTTTTTTGTTGGATTCACAGATTTATTTGAACAATTGACCATCATTTTACTTTCAGAACTAGTGCTAAAATCTTCTCTTTTAGTACATTATGCATTCTCCAAAAGAACCGATTTTATTAGTGGTTGTAACTATCTAAAATGTGCTTTTTTAAATGTCTTTTTAACGTATTCCCAAAAGTATTGTTTTATCTTTTAACAAATTACACAAATGAATTTTTTAAATTTCTTTTCATGTCATTATTGTTTACATTACTGGCAATTTGTGTAAATTATTTCATTTGTGAGTACAAGTGCCTCAAATGAATTCCAATGAAATTTATAGAAACTTCAAATTTTCTATTAAAATGAGCTCAAAAGTTTCAGATCAGTTCAGAAGACCTTTTCTCAGAAACTGTTCCAAATTTTTCCATGAAAATCTTCATAGAAGATTAGGTTTTTACCCTTATTCCTAAATTCATATCTCAATTATGCCATTAAGGTAGAGAAAAAAATGTGGAAAATGTCTTTTCGGCGGTAATAGGTGGCAGTCGCGAAGAAGAAGAAGAATAAAAAAGCTGGCCTAAATTAAAAAGATTAGAAGGCTTACAAGTTCGAGAAAGGCTATGTCATTCTGTAGCGACACTAGATAATGATTGTATTGTATTTCAAGTTAGCTAATTACCCCTGTATTTCTCGCAAATTCTACAATTAAAAAATATTTACTTCTCATTCATCAGAAGTTCTTTTAGTAATATTTTTAAAAACATCCATACAACATGAACATAATTTAACAGCTTATTATTATGATTCATTTAGCGACGAAATTTCAGTGATATTAACGGAGCGAGAGTATAACGAATAGATGTAATTACGATAAAAAGTACAAGATCTCAACACCATCTTCAATGCTGAGTCATGTTCTTAGTAAAAGTGTTCATTAATTACATGCCGACTTTAATAAATTTTCCTAAAAAATTCCGTGTTTGAGCCTATTATCTTCAGAATGTAACGCAGAAAGTAAGTACATTTATCGAATTTTTAATGTAATCTCGCTACACACTTTAAACATTTTCGCGACATAAAGATGCGAAACAATGTAGACATTGTTAATATTTTAAACACCATTAAATTTGAACACTATTGTTTACCTAATTAATTTTTAAAGGAGTCTTTTTCGTGGTTAATGAATTTTCTGCCATTTCAATATATAATCACAAAACAGTTTCAATATGCGTATGGTCTTTAAAACATAGATAGTATAATTTTGTCAGATTTTTCGTTTAAATGTCATCTCCATTTGTTCAGCAAATTGATGGCACAGAGTACAGCATTTTAGTTTTTATATAAAACTTTGCGTATGAATTATTTGCAAAATATTGCAATGCAATACATTATAAATTACAAATTGATGGAAAAATAAATCAAGGCAATAAATATACAAATTGAATAATGATTTAATTAAATAATAAAAACGGAAAATTAGAGCAGCTCGAAGCCAATCTGTTCTGCGCTTCTGCAACCACTAGGGATGACTTCGTACATTGGATAGTTCCGAACTCTGAGCGTCTAGAAAAAAAATTTTTTTTGGTGTGTACGTGTTTCTTTGCGAGGTTAATAACACGCAATAATACAAAGAAGTAAGAGAAAAATTTGCTTATACGGCTTGTAATATTAATGAGCGACCGTGTTCGAAACGAAGTCATTCGTGTAAGGTGCGACCATCAGGTACCCGTCGAAGAACGCATTCGAAAACGGCGATTGAAATGGGCACCACCTGACTTCCGCGCCAACTCCCCTTGCGACACCGACCAAACCTGTCGCAGATACAGCGAACGGACTCAAAGATAACATGTCTCAAGAACATCGAGGAAGATCTGAAGAGCCTCCGTCTCAACATCAGTGATGCCAGGGACCTAGCCACAAACCGCCAGAATTGGAAGCATGTCCTACACAACGTCCCGAGTCCGGCAGCACCCACAGCATCGTACTGGTTACGAGGCCAGCCCCCTCTACCAGCCGCCAGCTAGGGACCGAAGAAGAAGAAAAACAACAACAACAACAACAACAACAAGAATGACAACAAGACGAAGAAAAATAATAGGAAATTAATAATAATAATAATAAGAAGAAGAAGAAGAAGAAGAAGAAAAAGAAGAAGAATAAACTTTAGAAACACATGACTGACACTCCAATTTCGGAATAATTTGCTAATTCACTGTTAACAAGTTTCATCGGTTAGATTTGCTAGAAAACTTCGAAAATATGAAGTCAATTTTGGTTTCATGAAACAATTTTGATTATCCATTTCCTTCAGCTCACACTACCTAAATAAAAACATTTAACATTACTGTTTTTGACAAGGAAATGCAACAGTTGTTGAGCAGACACACCTCAGAGCATCCTCTCGCGTTTCCTCCACAGGTGAGAAGTCCGAGCGAAATCCCATGACTTCCCAAGGACGAACTCAGATCCTTCCAGTATTGTTATTCCCTTCGGCATCACAGGCGCCCAGGTACGCCTCGCACAAAGGCCCGCCCCGGGAGCGGTGGCTCAATGCATCAACTGATGCCACTGCAGTGACGGGAGGTCCTAGGTTCGAGTCCTGACGGCGGCAGGATTTTCGACACTCGCTCTTCAGCTAGGTCGAATTTAGTCGCAGTCTGGAGGAGAATTCTACCGGCCGGCTGCTCAGATCGGTAGTTTTCTGTGGTTTCTCCGATCAACACCTGGCGAATGCCGGAGCAGTATCCTCACAAACGGGCCACGGACCGCGCGCGATCTTTCCTTCCTCTTCCTTGTCCTATCATCCCCCTGACACACACACACTTACTCTAACATGCACTACACTATCACATTTGTCGCAAGACCAGTCAGGAGCTTAGGGCTTCTCTCGGCTGGGGCGGTGCCCTGCTGGTGGGAGGTAGCTTGTTGGGGAAAGCAAGCCGACTAGAAGGTCGACGCCGGATCTCACAATTCACCGGGGGAAGATCACCACCATCTCCGGAGGAAAAAACATGCACTACACTCACGGGACCAAATGATCTAAGCTGTCGACGCGCCCGGAATCACCAACTAAACCAACAAAGGCCCGCGCGCGCTCTACCTAAGACCTCCCTCGCGGTCCGCACCTGGCGCGCGCCTCCGCTCTCAGGCATCCACTTCGCGCAGCGCCTAACCCCACTTGGGATGTGGGGAGCCGAGCGGGCGACCAACGGCCAGCAGGCGATCGAGGCTGTAACTCGCACCTGCGGCCGCCGGCAATGAATCGCAGCCGCCCGCCCCGAATTTTAATTCCGCCTCACGCCGCGTTCGAAGAAAAATTATTTTACGGCTTTGCATTAACCTTTATCGTCTCGGGGATCGCCTCCGGATATCGGCGTGGCGAACTTCCAGGAAATTTCAAATAGTCTTCTAAGTGCGACACCTTCTCTGGATGAAATTTATTGCTGAATTACACGGGGAAATTGAGAAAGTGAGTACAGGAAATATTATACGGATCTTTAACATTCCAACCGGCTGCAAAAGCTCGGTAACAGCATTGACACAGTCTCTTGAGCGTCGCAGACAGCATGTTCCTACGGACAGCAGCGTTTCTCGATTCTCGTTAGTGAGCGGAAATCTACCTAGATGAAATTCAAGCACAGAATTATTGAGCCCGGCTGCTCTAATCAGTAATTTTCCATGGTTTCTCTTATTCACTTCCAGGTGAAGCTGGAACAATACACCGGAGACGTGGCTCAGTGCACCAATTGATGTCACCGCAGTGTCTGACCGGGAGGTCCTAGGTTTCAATTCCGACCGTGACAATATTTTTGATACTAGCTTGTCAGCTAGTGTCAGTTGCTGTCTGTAGAAGAATTCTAATGGCCTAATACACTGATCAGTAGTTTTCTGTGGTTTCTCCGATTTACATCAGTGAATGCCGGAATAGTACCTTAAAAATGAGCCACGTTCCGCGCGTAATCTTCCCTACCTCTTCCTTGTCCTATTCTTTCCCCTTACACTCACACTAACATGAACCACACTACCACACATGCTGGGAGACCGGTCGGGAGCTTAGAGCTTGTTTCGGCTGGGGCGGTGCTCTACTGGTGGGAGATACCTGGTTAGGGAAAACCCCGCTAGCCGACGGTAGGTTGGCGCCAGATTTCTCCATCCAGCGGAAAAAGAACACTGCCACCTCTCGAGGGAAAATCATGCACTACATTTATGGAACTAATGACCTCCGTCGTTGACGCGCCAGGAATCACTAACAACCAACCAACCAACCGGAACAATATACAAACTGAACCCAGGCAGTGCACGATTTTCGTTTCCTTGTTCTTGTGCACAACTCTCATCTTATACTGCACATACCCATACATGCACTTCACTACCAAACATATTGGGAGATTAGTTGAAACCTTAGAGATTGTCCCGGCTCAGCCGGTTCCTTGATGGGGAAGATATATGAAGGGCAAAACACTGCAAGCGCGTGTGTAGGTAGGCTTCAAATCTTGTGTACTATCGGAAGAGGAACTCCGCCGCCTTCTGAGACATAACATGCACTACTCTAACGGGAATAAAATACTTGATTTACGCAACCGAAAACACAGAAAATCTATCAATTTAACAACTACCAATGTTATTTTTCAACTGAATTGAAGGCATAGAGAGGCATAATATTTTGACTTGATCATCGTACACCTGTTAACACAACTTAAAAATATCTTGAAAGACACGCCACGTAAGTTTAGTAGCCTCCCATGCTCGAATGTAATTATGTTATAATTGGTTTCATATTTGGGATTTGTATATTTTTTTTCAAAATTGATCTAATGATTTGTTTATTCATATGTAGATAACTCTATTTCTCTAAGATTATGTTCATGTAACTTTTAATAGAAGATTATACGTTTTCACTGGTTCGTGTAAACAGCAAAACCAGTCAATAACCTGTGGCAGATTTAAAGATCTATTAGGATACAAGTGGACATGAAAAGCGCAAAGTATTCAAGATATTTTTGAAAAATGCTTTGAAAGCAATGTAATTGGATGCATCTACAATAGTAGTTTCAATAGTATTCACTTTACAGTGCAAACCATCAGTAGCTAAGCACAGAGAAGGTTCGTCGAGGGAATGACTTGTGTTTCCTCCACAACAAGCGTGGCGGAACGCTAAAGAGGGCTCAAGTTTTCCCAGCGCTGCCGCTGCTGCAATTCCTAGCAGGCATTCCGCCTCCCGCCTGTGCTATCTCGCTTTGTCGGCGTTGAACGCGACGCCCCGACGCCCACTGCACGCCAGCGCCTCCGTCGAATCAACAAACAAGCCGACGCAGGCGGCCTTGGCGACGGCGAGGCGAAGAGGGCGCGCTGCAATCGCATTTGCAGCAATCACATTAGCGGCAATCAGACGACGCGGCGTTGCTACCGCCTGGCCCCCAGCGTCGCGACGCCCCGCGCGCGCGGGCCTCCTTACCGGTTCCCAGGATTCCTGGACGGAGAACGAAATCTCAGCCTGCGAGGAATATTTCAAGTGTACGCCTTCTCTTCTTGCAATTTTGCTATTCTGTGCACTAAAATAATAAAAAAAGTACACATTTCGAATAAACTCTTTTAAACCACGTTAACAAAACGATTTATTTATAAAATTCCGGATGCATGTAATGGCAGGTTTCCTGGACGGAGAACGAAATCTCAGCCTGCGAGGAATATTTCAAGTGTACGCCTTCTCTTCTTGCAATTTTGCTATTCTGTGCACTAAAATAATAAAAAAAGTACACATTTCGAATAAACTCTTTTAAACCACGTTAACAAAACGATTTATTTATAAAATTCCGGATGCATGTAATGACAGTTTTCCTGAACGAAGAACGAAATCTCAGCCTGCGAGGAATATTTTAATGTACGCCTTCTCTCCTTGCTATTCTGTGCACTAAAATAAAAAAGTACGCATTTCGAATAAACTCTCTTAAACCACGTTAACAAAATGATTTATTTGTAAAATGCCGGAGGCATGTAATGGCAATTTTATCAGTTTACATAAAAAGTTGTATAGATATTTTTAATCAAATTTCGTGTCAAATAATTAGGAGATAAAATAATATACATTCGTCAGAATGATAAATTAATTTTAAAGATGTAATTCATTATAACTGTTTTCGTGTTTACACCAAAACCGTAAAAATTTTGGCATATTTGGGTGCGCGGATATAGGATTAAATATTTAATTATTGTATTTTTAGATTTATACCGCTCACAATTATTTTTACAATATTTTAGAATTATTTATAGCTCGTAGTGAAAGTGATGTTAGTAAAAAAAGTCTACTTTTCTATGCAATTTTCGTAGAAATCTACAATTCTCTTCGATACGGAGAGTCCAGAACCTTTGTAACCTTAATTTGCAATATACTTATGAATGTTGATTGACATAGATAACAATATTACAACATATTCATTAACACAAGTTTATGTAACCGTGCTAATTCTTCATACACATATCTTTTAAACTCTATTTTTCAACCAAATTATGGAAAAATATTTGCGTGACATTCAAAAATTTAAATTAATAATAACACGACAAATAGTACTAGTAATAATATAAATTATAAAAATCCTTTACGTAGATTGTAATAATATACCAAATAATATTTATTTACAAATTGTTTCATTAGCGCTCATACAGTATTTCAATAGTACACTTCATTCATTTAAGCTATTCAGTTCTTCCTGATAATGTGGGATACGTTCTTCATGTCGTTTTTGCAAACTATGCGGTCAGAGTACCAAGAAGTCATATACGGCACATATCAATGGAGGTGGAGAGTTATTGAGCGTGAGAAACGAGCTATTTGTGATCCAATAGTGATCATACGCGGTCATTACAATGCGACAGGTTTCGAATTATGGTCTATAGAGAGCGTCGTATGAATATGCGTCGACAACGACGTCGTCTCTTCATATGAGAAGTTCACGCTGGTTTGTGAAGCGTATGGAGCTATTACTCTACTAATGACGGAAAAATGCGACCTTAAAGTTTGAAGAATATAAGCCCCGATAATCTGTTACGAATAGCGTTTGTTAAAGGTGAATTTTTAAAGTTATTATAAAAAGAATTTGTTTCAACTGAATTTTTTAGAACATTTCCCATTCCAAACTGATGAACCACCATCGCAATAGCGTGTTTCAAGAACTTTACACTAGTCACCAACACACGTGCGAGTTACTCAGACATGGATTTATCAGACTGTATGTGATGAGTGCGAGGTTTTGCAACCTCGGCCAAGCAGTGTGGCTGAAATATATTTTCTTTTGTAATTTACCAATCTTTTAAACTCTATTTATGTTTGAATTCTGTGTTAGCGTTAACATACAAATGGATTTAAATTAGGTAATTAGACTGATTACTTTTCTCGAATTAGGTATAGTACATATTTAACGATTTTATATATAATTCCGTGTAGTCGCTCACGTTAATTAACGTTTGTTCAGCATTAGGATGATTTTCAACTTATGATTTTTTATAAAATTAACTTACAAAGTACCTGTCATACAAAAACGAAAGAGGCTGAGATATGTTCAATCACTAACGCCAATTACATAGTCAAAATGGAAAATATTAGTATAATGTGTGTTAATGAATTCAAAGTAGATGAAAGATCAGCAATGAGATAATGCATTGAGGTGGAAAGTCATTTTTAAGAAATGAAAAAATGTATACACAATGACTAAATTTGTTAAAAGAATTCGTCACCTCGACCGAAATTCGAATCAGGGTCTCCTGGCTTACGGCCAGTTGTTCTAACTACTAAGCTATCAAGACGACTACTTCCTTGAACAGGCCTTCACAAGCCTCGTATATTGCCCATTGTAATACTGTTACAGGATGGTGGGAATTATATATTGTGTACAAATTCTAAACAATAATTTGTTAAACTTTGAAACAACCATTGACGTTTATCGCATAAACAGTTGAAGTCTACACTGGGGGAAGTCATACGAGTTCTACTCGGAATGAGTAAAATGAGTAACTGGTAATTCAACTATCATTACGATAAGATTGTCGGGACCATTGTATAACAGTGTAGTGAAATATTTTATTATGAACTTTAAAATACGAAGGAAATTGACAAATTAACTATTTTCTTTCTAACTGAAACATTCAATTTATTTCACGGATTGATTCTTTATGATTTATACGTAATTTATATCATAAACATTTTGGATAAAACACGTTGTCTCTATATGATCTTCCATGTATCATTAGTGCCAGTAAAAATGTTAACTCAGATACACCCTAACAACTAACATCAATATTACTTAATTCATTGTACTCAGAAGTTCAATAAAAACTATGCAGTCTCCGTCCGCGTGAGAAATGTCTATAATTTTCTTAGATACCAGAAACTCGTAAAAGAAAACAAAAGTAATGAAAAAATAACCACTTTCACTGAAAAAACTCAAATATTTGATTATGTTATTTGGCAATATCTCCAGCCTGATATGACGAATATATTCTCACACTCCTTACATCACTGCTTAGGACTAATCAGACGTCATACGACAAAGAAGAATGGAGCTTTAGTATTCACTTGTGTTGTCTGAGCATAACTAATTTTTGCCGCCCCAGAACCCCATTTTTTACACCATCGACAGCAGCATTGTTGCCGCTGAAGGCCACCAGTATTAATTCTAGTAACAGCTAAATATCGTGTTTGATATGCTATGTTTGATGTACAACGGGAGGGACAATGAAAATGCTCCAACCAAGAATAGTTATCTACACACCAACGGCTTTATGAGTTCCAATCATCGATCGATAACAAAAAGTCCGAGGGGCTTTTGTCGCCTGAGATCATTTGAACCAGTTAACGCCGGAGTTAAATACCAGATTTTATTTTTACCTAATTAAATAATTCAGATTAACTTATTTAGTAATTAATGACATGATACGATGACTCAGTTTGTCGTTTCATCTTTTCCTTCCATAATTCCCTCTCATAATCCCTTCTATAGAAGATTATTAAACTGTTTTCTCATTTCCTTCGTAAACACTATCATCTCAGTCCAGGTATTTTAATGCAGAAATCCAGGTACGTTATCGTGCTACATATCGAAGGCAATAACAAGCAAAGTCGGCCCGGTGGCCGAGATCGCGAAGGCAGAAGTGTCGTAGTGATCTCGGACTAAAGGGTCGCGGGTTCGAGTACCGCCCGGGGCATGGTTGTATTTGTGTTCGTCCTTTCACCCCTTATCACCACCATTTCGTTTTATCTTCATTGTTCCCATACCGTTAACTCCAATAGTGGTCGCAAAATGACCTAGATGTTGATGCGACCTTAAATAACAAAAACAAAATAACCAGCAATAATATATCAGTAAAAAGTAAACGTATTCCGTGCATTTATATGGTTTTTGTTGCGTTCGGTTTGGTCTGGTTTATTCGTACTTCCGGGCGCGGCAACTACTTTGGTCATTAGTCCCGTGAGTGTAGAGCATGTTTTTCTCGGTAGAGGCCGGTGATCTTCCCCCGTTGGATGGCAAGATCCGGCGCCGACCTACCGACGGCTAGTGGGGTTTCCCCCTAACCAGGACTCTCCCACCAGCGGGGCACCGCCCCAGCCGGGACAAGCTCTAAGCTCCCAACCGGTCTCCTGGAATATGTGGTAGTGTAGTGCACGTTAGTGTAAGTGTGTGTGTAAGGGGGAGAGGATAGGACAAGGAAGAGGAAGGACAGATCGCGCGCGGTCCGTGGCCCGTTTGGTAAGGTACTGCTCCGGCATTCGTCTGTGTTGATCGGAGAAACCAGAGAAAGCTACCGATCAGAGCAGCCGGCCGGTAGAATTCTCCTCCAGACAGCGACTCAATTCGACCTAGCTGAAAAGCTAGTGTCGAAAATCGTGCCGCCGTGGGGAGTGGGAACCTAGGCCCTCCCAGTCAGAGGCGCTGCAGTGACATCAGTTGCTGCACTGAGCTACCGCTCCCGGTCCTTGGAAAGTGAAGGCTAGTGTCGTAACGCACGCGGGCCTCAGATTGCAGCTTCATTAAGAGGCCGCGTGGCGCGCCGGCGGCGCTGCGTGGCAGCGGTGCGTTGTTTGCGCGCTGCGAGAGGCGAATTCAGCAGAGTTAGCCGCGCAATCCGCCGCCCGCGGGCTCCGCCCCCTCCCGCGCCGCGCCGCGCCGCCCCCGCGCCTGGGCAGCTGTCATAACAGCGCGCGGTGTCGGGTGCCCTCTTCGCCGGCGGCAGCACGGCGTGTAATGCACTCGACCAGGCGCCGCGACGCCGCCTCTTGCAATGCGACGCCTCGCCCTTCGTCGCGCCCCTCGTCGCGCCCTTCGTCTCGCCCTTCAGCTCGCCCTTCGGCTCGCCCCTCGTCTTGCCCCTCGTCTTGCCCCTCGTCTTGCCCCTCGTCTTGCCCCTCGTCTTGCCCCTCGCCTCGCCTCTCGTCTCGCCCCTCGTCTCGCCCTTCGTCTCGCCCTTCGGCTCGCCCTTCGTCTCGCCCTTCGTCTCGCCCTTCGTCTCGCCCTTCGTCTCGCCCTTCGTCTCGCCCTTCGTCTCGCCCTTCGTCTCGCCCTTCGTCTCGCCCTTCGTCTCGCCCTTCGTCTCGCCCTTCGTCTCGCCCTTCGTCTCGCCCTTCGTCTCGCCCTTCGTCTCGCCCTTCGTCTCGCCCTTCGTCTCGCCCTTCGTCTCGCCCTTCGTCTCGCCCTTCGTCTCGCCCTTCGTCTCGCCCTTCGTCTCGCCTTTCCTTTCGCCCTTCGTCTCGCCCGCTGCGTGACGCCCGCCGCCAAGCTGCTCCGTGAAATGCTACTCCAGCTGGTTGAAGCTCGCTTCCCTACACCGTACAGCGGTTTCTGTAGTATTATGTGATTTGAGATGTTAATTCTCGCGTAGTTGTTTGGGAGTTGGAGCCCCGTTGGCGGAGAACATTTTAACTACAGGTGGTATACAGGACGGCGGCGGATCTCACATTCCACCTGCGGAGGAATATCCAGATCTCCTGGGATGTATCATGCGCTTTCATTATTGCACGAATGACCGTAGTCGTTGACGTTCAAAGAATAAACTCGCTCGAATAAAATCTTACAAAATTTTGACGCGGTGTCTTGGCGCCTCGCCTTTAGAGCTGCCTTCACCGTCGACGTTAAACGCGTCGCTTGAAATGCTACTCGGCTGGAGGAAGCGACTTCCTTACGTCGCACAGTAGTTTTGTTGTATTCTGTGAATTGAGTAGTTAATTCTCAAAACATTGACCAAAACGATTTAAAGTTCGAGTTCCGGTGGTGAATGATTTTAGGTATTATCTATACAGCTGGCTCGAACTCAGTCACCCCTCGAAATTCCTAGCGGCGGGTTGCTCTTTTCGGACGTTTTCTGTGGTTTCTGCGATCAATATCAGACAAATGCTGGAGCAGTAACCTCACAAACTGGTTAAGGATCTCGTAGAATATGTTCTTCACCATTTTTGTCCTCTTATCTGCTCATTAACACAGTACACAATTACATTCACTTCTTTACCACACACGTCATAAGATCATTCCTAAGGTTACAGCTTGTTTCTGCTGGGGCGATATCGCGTTGGGGAGACTGGTGGCCAAACTACGCAAGTAATATACGACGGATCTCACGTCCGTAATAGGAAGAACACCGATAACCTTCTGGGATCTAATGTGCTCTACACTTACGGAGCAAACCTCCTGACAGTTTATTGAAACAATACCGTATCCTCCCTCAATGGAGCAAGACGGCGCAACGTGTGCCTCGTGTAGCCTGCCGCCCCGCCCCCACTCCGCCGTCGTCGCTGCTCATGACGCGCTAACCGCAATTCCGGCCGGGTGAGGCAAGCTTCCTTAGGGTACGCTCATGTAAGATGCTGGCATGTCAACGCTTGCCACAGCCTGTGGTATCCCGTGGTGACCCTCTAGCTAGGGCGGAAACCTAACATGCCGATGACGACAGTCTCGAGATCTGGCGGCACTTCCTTATACTCACGTACCATGTGTATCACGGGATAGTGGAGTGTGAACTGAGGACCAGTATATTTATACAACTTAATTCTAGTAACAGGGAAGATGATGCTTTGTTTCTTTTTATGAAAATACAAGATTTTCAACACTTTCTACAATAGCTACGCCGAATTCAGTCCGTTCTCAGGAGAATTCTAGCGGCCGGCTACTGTGATGGGTAATTTTCTTGGTTTCTTCGATAAGCATCAGGCAAATGCTGGAGCAAACAACCGGGTCAAGAACCGCACGCGATCTTTCTTTCCTCTACCTTGTCCTCTCCTCACCCCTTACTTACACTCACATACAAACACTACATCACTACACTTATACACCATTACACATGCCGGAAGACTGTTCAGGAGTGTAGAACTTGTCCCGGCAGGTGCGGTGCCTTGCTGTTGAGATACCTGGCTAGGGAAAACTCCAAAAGCCAATGGGAAGATCGGCGGATCTGTTCGAGGGGAAGTCACTACTCTCATGATACGTTTGACCTTAGCCGTTGACGCTTCCGGAATCACTAATCAATCAATTGAAGAAGAACATATCAAAATGTGTAACCAGAGAATAGAAGTGCTATCAATAATGTATTCAAAATAGAGAAATATTGTAAATATTTATAAATATTATAAATCTCCAAAAGTGTACATATTGATGTTTAAACATTAATGAGACACTATAAAATGCGACTGTGCTGTACAAAACATTATTATTGATATTCCAGAATTTGAAAGGTCCCAGCACTATAACGCTATTTATTTGGATACACATAACGTTACACTACAAAGAAAAGTAGACAGCATCCGCACATCTACCATTACAAGAAGTTGTTCTTAAATTCATATGTAATTATTCAATTGTGCGCACTCACAAAAATAGGTGAATGTATCTGAAAATGTATAGTCGTTTCATTTCAAATGAAATAATTAATTAATAATGAATTACGCAATGTCGTACGTCCTTTTTATCCTGTTTATCGTTTCTCAGAAACAATTTCAATACAAAAATTCTACTTCCGTCTCGAGTATTGTCAATTCACGCTGTAAAGCGAGGACGACTGTGTTTGCAGCAAATTCCCTGGAGTACCGGCCGCTGGTAGGCGTTGGGGAGGCAGCGCCGACAACTTTGAGCAGGCGTTCGTTGTGTGCGTCACCGTTTCATAACACTGTGCAACCCAGCGGCTGACAGACAATGGTCCGCTCCGAGCCGGAAACTGGCGTCCTACGTCGGCGTACCGTTATGTCGCACAGCGGTTTTGTTGTATTCTGTTATTTGAACTCCAATTCATCCTCAAATGTTGGCGGCCCTGATGAACCTCGTATTTTATTGCCTTTAAGTGTGCAGTATTTAATGTTGGAGTTGTTAGCATTTTCTATTGTTGCTGTTTTCGGTGTAATCATGCAGTTTCATGCTTACCCCTAGCAATTGTCAAGTGTCAAATATAAGTATAGTAGTTTGTGTAGTGAATAGCTGGTTTGCGGTGCAACAATTGTCTACGTGGTGAATGATGACTTTTGCAAGTTAATAGAAATATTGTACATTTGTACATTGAAAAAAAGCTTGAATAGACCGTACATATTTGATAAGTGAAAATCATATAGAATAATTCCTTCAATATATTTTGTGAATACGTGATTTGAAATATACAAATGTTTTCCATTCTTTTATAATTATTTTTCGTATTCCATGTGTATACATGGAATAATAACGTAATTATTTTGATTTTAATGTTTTAGCGTTAACACATTTATGAAAGAATCAGAGAAAATCGAATTAGGTACCTTGATTTACTCTAAATTTCGCGTTAAAATACCACTCGATAAGAGCAGTTCGTATCAACACTTCAGTTTTTTCTCGACTCATCTTGTTTTGTCTGACATGATTTGAGGAAGAGATATATGCTTTTCTTGTTAATTATGTTTTCCCCTAACTCATTGTAGATAATTACTATTTATTTTTTCAGTACCACACATGTATTTCAAATGATCGATATAAATTCACAAATACCATGTTCTGTGTAAGCTCGATCGTGGTTTGTGAGAAAATGAAAAGAACGCGAGAATCAAAAATCTCCAGTTCTGCAATGCAATTTATGTGAGACCATATTTCAAAACAGCTCTTCCTCATCTTTTGAAATACTTTCATTTTTAGCGAATTCCAATAAAAAATTAAAAGTCATAAAATGAATAGAAACACAGTCGCGATTACGCAATCAACATTACATATAAAAAACAAACAAAAAGGTAAAAATGCCAGAGGATTACTGTGCAAACAAAGGATAAAAATTTCACAAAGCCTTCGTTCGACAAAAGACAGCGACTCCACATAGTGCCCGAAATGAAAAACGTGCTGTTGGTGAAATGTTGGGAAGCTGGTGGAGTGCAGAGTTTTGTTAAGCACGTTGTTGCGTCACACACTGGTGGAATCGGGTCTAAAACCTGGTCATAAGTGCAAATGCTGGCGGATTTGCGTAAAAATAGGTATCAATGGGTTTCTGAGATCGCTGAATTTGAATTTTTTTAAAAATTTCGTTGCGTCCTTAATCTTATCATATCATTTATCGACGCAACGCGTCTCTTCGCCCCTTGCCGAGCGTTGAGCGCGGAGTAATCCTCCATTAACGTAGCGTATTTAATGTTTGTCTCGCTCCGTCTGTCGGTTCTCCAGAAGACCGCCAGGTAGAATCTCCACGTACGCGCCTCCTACTACGCGCTCCTGTGTCACTACCCAGCGGCCAGAAATGGGAAGGAATGGGGTAGGTTTTATGACACTTCATAGGGGTTGGACTAGCCTTTGTGAAGGAGCCAAACTCGTTTTGTTAGAACAAATTTCACATCAGATTCGACAGGAATCGAACCCGGACCTCAGTGGTGAAAGGCTAGCAACTTTGCTATGAGCCACGAGCGAGCCCATAATGAAATTTATAATAAAAATAATGAATAATAATAAATAATAAATAATATGAAAATAATGAAAAATATCATTATGAAATTTCAAAATTCAAAATGGTGGGTTCAAAACGGCTGACTCATAAATATGAACCGGATGTGTGTAGAAATATTGATACAATGGTTATCACGGTCGCTGATGTCGAATATCGAAATGAAACACGAAAATTCAAAATTGAATCTCTACCCCTTCCTTTTTCTACCCTAATTTTTAAATTGAATTACGAAAAACGAAAGTTTTTTGTTAATATTTGATATATTAACAGATCTCATTAACTCTACAATTTGTCATTCATCCTATAACTAAATTCCGTTAGAGACAGTATTATGACAATTAATGATTTCATGTCTAAGTAGGCCGATATTGACGGAAAATCTTGCCTAAAGTCGAGACGATTTTGGAATATCTTTGCAAATCTTAACTATTGTTGGCATTAGATACCTTTTCATTCTTTTGACACAAAGGGAAAGAGGCAGTGAAAAGAGACGCATAACGTAGGAAGTAGATTTACTATCGACAGGAGACTCTCGGGAGATCCGATAATGAGCATGAATACCATGACTCCGGAAAACAAAGATCACTTCGATGCGTCACTGCATGTCAGATGCTCGAGAAGGGAAATGCTTAAGAAAACATTCCGTCATTCAAGGTCAAAAGTGCCGTCGAAAATGCAGCTGACACGCATTTCCTTGCATCATGTTGAGAACAATTATTAACAAAAAATTATTTGAGGTAATTATACTCACAAATACGACAATGAATAAGAAATGGCCGTAAAGTAACTTTGAGGATATGACAAATATTAAAAAAATAGTATTGTTTAATTAAAAAACAAAAGAATTCATCACAGGGCCATTTATATCGTGTCATTAAGTCCATTTAGCACTATCCGCACAAAAAAATTAAAGAAAAATCTGTAGCCCTTTTGGGAAAATTGCACTTCAGCGTTTCTGAAAATGTGGAATTTTGAGATGCATACACATTTGCAAGAGAGTAATTATATTATAAACAATATTATAAGTTATTTGTGTATATGTATGTGTTATTCAAACAATTGCCACCCATCTGTCGGGAATCAATGCGGTACAGACCTAATTTCTTCCGCACTTATTTATTGAAAAATATTACATGTTAATGAAAAAATATGTCAACTGTAGATTGAGATAACATCATTAAATTCACTTTTACATCCATAGAACTCATAGTCTTGGTTTTTAAGATAAGAAAATAAGAATCCTTAAAGTACACTAAAAATCTTTAAGTGCTCGCTGGCACGAATTAATATTGTTTAATCGTTCCAAAAATTTATATCAGTAGTTTTTTTATTAAAATTAATTGTCAGTAGGAGAAATTGAAAAAATAGACTGAGAAAATAATTCACTGTGGCACCTAAGGCACTTCTTGATATATAGTGTTCTTTTCTAAGCTTTTTCTATCCATGAACGATCACACACAAAAAAAACGCTTTATTAATCTAATAACTCCAATTAAATCCGTATTTTTTCTCACAACGCATCTTATTGTAGATGCTCAACGTGCTTCTGCAAAACAGAGTTTGGCTACACAATTTCAATGTATTAACTGTTTTAGTTGTAGCACTTACTAACCACAAGACCGTATTTATGCATCGTTTTGCTACCATCAGATGTGTACATTTTTCAGATTCTCTTAAAGTACAAAATGATGTATTGACGTGCGTTTTATTATTTCAAATATTACATTTTTTGTATGCCATCATTATAGTAAAATTGGTCATAAAAGGGCCATTTACTTCACAAATGATGACGTATTAGGTTTTTCGGCTCGAATGATTGCGTCATCACTCACTCTGCCAATCGCAACGAGAGAATCTTGGGGAGGTAGCGATGAACTGAACAGCCGACCACAGTTTTCTCGCACAGATGTCAAATACCCGAGACATTAGAAGGAAGTTTTTTCACAAAATTAAGCTTCATTAGCTTTAAACATTTATAATTCTGTTATACAAAAAAATTGGGTATGCAACTCGTTTATAATGATGCTTTATTGCATTCGTACAAATTTGAAAATTGGCTTTTGACGTCGCTCGTTTTCAAAACATGTACTCATGCAGTAAAGCTTAACATTGTAAACTAACTACATAATGTGCGCATATCAATGAATACATTTAATGTTTTACAGAAATAGTTCTCAAAGTTACACATTTGCCAATAAGTGGACATTTCGTGATACGTTCTTACCCTGAGGTTTCTGAGCGCTGGCATATGTGGGTTGCATTTGGCGGAGATAGGTGACGTGCGTTAAACAGCCCTTTCTTACTGAATACCAGATGTTTACACATGCAAATGGAACTTGTGATTTGAAACAACATGCTATGTCGTATGAATAATTTAAATCACTGTGTAGCACGATGACAGAACCCAAAGTAGGCACGATGATAGTAGCCAATGCTGGCATTCACTTATCAGCTTCTTTGTGCAGTATTCCATGAAATTAGAAGAAAACAATACTAACATCATCCACATTATAAGCCTAAATTGGAAAGAATTTTATTCTTCGTAAACTATTAATTCGCAAGCACAGCACGTTCGAAACAAGTCACTCACGCCCCTTCTTCGAATTGGGGTAGGCAATATGCAATACTTAAGTGTATTCATTTCTGATGGTTGCATATATTCACCCTAGCACTTGGCCCTTCCAGAATAACCTTGTACAGAGTACCTAGTATGACGAATGAATATACCTTGGGGTTGAATACTACCTTTCTAATATACTTAACACTAATTAAATTATTAAATTCAAAACTTTCAAATGTACATTAAATTTAGGTATTGGAAAGTACAATTTGTCGAGTTTCATGAAGTAGGGAAAGCAATCATACATTGTAAAACTCGACTTCAACATTTGCAAATATAAGAATGAAATTATTTGAACTTAACTTTAACTCTGATCACTAATAGCATCAACTTCTAGAAATAATAAGAATGTTATGCAAAACAATGTTATTTGCAATGAAAAACAATCTGAGATGTGAATTGAAGCGATGCATAAAATAAGACAAGCCACCAGCTATTCCTCCAATGATCAACTTTATTCAACAGTTTTATATGAGTGTGCTTTCAGTAAGTGCGGCGACGATCTTTCAATAACCGAGTTGATACATCTCTATCTTTTTGTATTTAGAGTGTATCAATTTTGAAAGAGTTAATCTGTATATACAAAAGTAACTATGACCCCAAGAGCTCAAAAATATATTATAAAATTTCAAAGGGCAAAAGGCATAAACCCAACTGAAACTACTCAACAATCAAAAACTCCGAAGACAATTTTTTCATGAAAACGCTTTTCTTCCATTGGCTTCTATAGCCTCTCTTCCATACACCACTGCCTCAATTATTCTATTCACTGCTCCAGATTACTCAGTGTTCTGTACCCCGCGCGCGCAGCAGGTGCAAATTGGGCGAGCTGGAGGTGTCGCAGCGTTCGTGATGCTTTTGTTTGTGGAGCGCGCGGTAGCATCAGAGACCGTCATTAGGAGCGCGAGTGGAAGAGGGAGTGAGCGAGAGAGAGAGAGAGAAAGAGAGAGTGAGGGCGGTAGTGCATGCGGTGAAGGTGCCCGGCCACGTCAAAGACATCGTTGTTTGGACGTGAGGATTTGAGGGCGGGCGACTCCCGCACGCTGTCACGGGTCGTTCCCCGGTGCGGTGCGCTAACTTCCATCGCCACTCAACCCGGCGAGACGACAACACGCACCGAGCTGGAGCCTGATTTTCTAGTTGCACGGGTTGGATCGAGTGATTCTACGGATTTTGGCTTTATTCTCCTTACTCAGTTGTGATATTCACATTGATGTAGTAAATGTTGGAAACGGAAAATTGATATAATGCAAAACATTTGACCGACATGTAAAGTTATTTATACATATTTTATTTAATTAAAACTTATAAAATACAAAACTTCTACTTTAGGGGACTTTTCCTCATCAGTGGTTACAGTAATAAATTCTTCAGAAATATAATATTCTTTAATTAGAAATGAATTGAATGATGTACGAGAAAAAAATTACAGAGTTCTTTATTTGTTTATATAATTAACTATTGTTGTCGTAAATGATATTTTTAAAAACTCTGGTCTTCTACTATACTCACATTTTTGAAACTAATAAATAAGAATAATAAAACCAGTAGAGAGGCCTTTCGAGACGTTCGGACGTTCTCAGACACATCAAATAAGTGTTGTGGAAACAGGTTCAACACATCTTCTGTAGATCCCTTTAGAGCATAAACTCTATCAGCTATGTTTTTGAAGTGAAGTTTATGGTGCAAAAAAAAGGAATATTGGGAAACTACTGAAGCTAAAATGCCTCACGATATTGAGCCACGTGTTCATAGATAGCTGTGATTATTCGTTATTCAAATGTATACATCGTTGTTAGAAATTTGTGGTTTCTACAAATGTGTCGATGAAACCTCCGAAATTAAAAATAATTGTAAAAAATATATGGAGTGGACTATAGTAAGATTTGGTGAAAATAGAAAAATATGAAAAAAATCCTAAAAAGAAAACATACTCTTAAATCACCAAATATGTCTTTCTGTGTGTAGTGAAAAATGTACGGCATTATAAGAAATCACGTTGGTAGGATTTTGTATTCAAAAATTATAATTTGTCGTATTAAAAGTCGTAATAAGCTTTGGAAGACAAAACTTCAGAATATAGAAGGCGGAAAACAAATATTAGATTTAAGTAATTTTCATCATACCAGTGTTCTACGGGTAAGATGACATCATTTTTACTCATATTTTTTCCAAATGATTAATTATTTTTTAATGTAGAAAATCTCTTTAGACAAAGTCTTAAATATACTCTGCAAAAATATGTTATCCCAATAATCTACGGTATCTTTTTTCTACAATTGTAGAGTTTGTTTTCCAATCCAAACGCCACTTGAAAATAATGTCTAGATTAAATATGTTATCAAAAATGCTCAGAATGTTCCTTGTTTCTTTTCTGTTGTTCACAAACATAGAAAACGTCGAGTTTATGGATATTTTTATTGATTTCGTCCCAAGTAAATTAAATATTTACACTTACAAAATGACTTCAAAATATTTTCAGAACGTTCGCTTAAACTAAATATTTACAAATTATTCGTTTTATTTTCATTTTCCTGGAATCACGCAAAAGAACATTCGAAATAAACATTCACAATATTTTCGCTGGCGCGCGGCGGCGGCGGTCGGCAGGCGTCGGGTCGGGTGACGCGCTGGGCATTGGAGCGCGGGGTCCTCGAAACATTTGCCGCCAGCGGCGCGCTTAGCCATCCAGCCTCCCCCCCGCCCCGACACGTCCCCTCACCCCGCCCCTCACCCCGCCCCCTCACCCCGCCCCCTCACCCCGCCCTGCCTCACGGACGCCTCCCCTGTCCCCGACTCACGGTTCCCTCCCCCACACCGCGTTTCAGCCCTCTCTCGTGGCCCGCCCCGCCTCACGGCACCCCTACTGCCCCCCCCCCCACACAGTCCCCTCCCCGCTTCACGACCCATCCTCTGCCTGGCCCCGCCTCACGGTCTACACCCCTTCCCTGCCCCGCCCCAACAAGCTCCGTCTCACCCCCTCCCCTCCTGCCCAGCCCCCCCCCCGCCTCACGGCCCCCTCCTCTTCGCCTCACGGTCCGCATCCCTGCCCTGCCCCGCTCCAACAAGCTCCACCTCCTCCCTCCCCCCACCCCGCCTCATGGCCACCTCCCCTCCGCCCCGCCTCACGGCCCCCTCCCCTGCCGCGCTGCGTTTTTGTCTTCGGTGGCGAATTCTGGCGCGCCGCCGGCGGTGCCGGAACTCCAGCGGCATCCATCACGCCCTCAATGGGCGAGGGGTGGGGTGGCAAGGGTGCGAGTATCGAGCTTCGCGAATCGATCACGCCCACATCCATTTTCTCGGTTTTGGCGCGCGCCGCTCTCGCCCCCCCTCCCACACCTAACGCAGAGCCACTCCGCACCGCGCGGCCCCGCGCACCGCACGTCGCGAACGCAAATGGTGTTCGAGCCACCAAAAAATCATCATCAGTATTATTAGAATTATTATTACAACCTGCCCGTCGACTGGATCATGGACAGCGTGTTAGCTTTCCGGGTTCGGGTCAGTTGAGGCAAAAATTAAAACTGTAGCTTTCTAATACAATAGTATCAATTTCTACAGCTCTTGTGACGATAGAAAAGCTCTGGCAAGCCAAGTGTGCTAGATACGGTGATGAGAATACGTAATGCTCATCACATGACTCCGTTAACCCCAGACTTGGGTAATAAATAAAAACAGGGTCCAGGCCTGCAAACCCCGCAAGCTGGAAAGCGTCGGATATATCGGATCCTTAAATAAATACATACTAACATACATTAATAAAACCTGTCATGTTTCAAAATTTGCAACTCTTGGAATATTTGAATCTTCCGCACTTCTTTTGCTGAAGAGGGTCAATTACGAGACGGCTAAAGTGCTAGTAGAATACAATTTGCATTGTTATGATACGAACGAGAAAATATGTGTATTTGTTGCTTCCTACTTTAAAAGTGGAAATACGTTTACATTTAGGTTTGCTTAAAAGAGATATTCCAAATATCCAATATAATTATATAATCAATATACGTATTCTAAAAACATGACCCGTATTTGCTTCAGGAACCAGTGACATTTTTATTTGACGCAACATATTTGTGTGCTGCTTTAGCAGCATTCACTGAAATAACATTCAGAGTTAAATTCGACTTCACTGATTATGGAAACGTAATAACAATATGCGAAGAAGATGATTATTTTTCAGTCTATATTAAGTTCTTGGCCAAAAATTAATAATTTTACAATTATTTTAATCCAATTATTTAAAAGTCTCTAGAACAAAAGCAATTTCCTTTCAACGATTTTTTATGCTACACAAGCGAAGAGATATTCACTACAAATTATAAACAAAATAATTTTGAAAAGACGAAACTTTGAATAATTGATTTTTTTTAAACACTGACTGAATCTAATCCGGCATAACTTTTGAGTAGGGATGAAACAATATTCTGTTCGAATTTGTAGCTTATAATTTTCACAAAGTAAAAGTGAACTCATTTTTCATTAAGAAATTATCAATGAAGATCGATGGTAAATCTTAAAAAGAAATCTTACAATTTGTCACTAAATTAAGTAAGTGAATCTCTGTGGAAAGCTATGTACCGTTTTATATTATATTTAAATTTAATGACAAAATACTCTGAAATAATAGCTCTTTGATCATCTCGCACTATGAAAGGAAACCCCAAGAATAACTGGAAGTATTACATAACATAATGTCAAATGGTTCTTGGGTATTTTGTTGAGAATTTTTCGCCTGGTTAAATACGAGAGAAAATGTGCTTTGCGTAGTCATCCGCAAAGACTGATAAGTGTACTGCAGACGCTTGCATGACGGCCGTTGTGGGACGGTTTTAACTACTTCAGAACCTCGTGCGTTGACGAGCAAGAAGTTCGGGGATATTTGTGCTAGAGGGGAATGTGAAAGAGGGACAGGATTTGAAAAGGACGAGACTGGCAGAAGAGTTTTAAACTGTCCACGTGAACACTCACTGACAATGTTGTATTGTAATTCGAAATAGAACATTCACTACCTAGAAACACCTATTGCAACAAATGTTCAAGAAAATCAAACATTTTAAACCTTAAATGAAACCAGAATATTTCAAACCCTAATATAATAATGTTGAAATCCCTCAAATATCTTCTTCCCTTCTTAGAAAGAAATATTTTTTATACCTTAAATATATAAGAAAAATTGAGAAATTAGATTTCTTCCCATTTCATTTAGTCTTCGGTTCCTACGAAGCTCTTTCGGAAGTACGAATGCTATACTTGTCGCTAATTGCGCTCAGTTAAACGTGCTATAAGATCCTGAAAACTAGTTGAAAGTTTGAGACAGGTTTTCTGTTTACTTCTATTATCCAACACGTTAGTTACTCTTTCCTCGAGCACATTCATCACCTAATTCACTTGGAACCAATCGGCAAATATTTTGGGGGAAAAACGCTTAATGCGACACGGACACCGACACCGACACGGACACCGACACGGACACCGACACGGACACCGACACGGACACCGACACGGACACCGACACGGACACCGACACGGACACCGACACGGACACCGACACGGACACCGACACGGACACCGACACGGACACCGACACGGACACCGACACGGATACCGACACGGATACCGACACGGATACCGACACAGACATCGACACAAGACACCGACCCCGGTCCCCGTCCCTCACGGTCCCGGCCCAGTCCAGCCCTCCATGCCCCCCTGCCCAATCCATTCCGCCTTGATCTGTCCGGCTCGATTCGCTCCCGGACCGCACATTCCCCCCCTACTCTTTTTCTCTTCTCATTGCTCCCCTTATCCTCGATCCACATGATACTCCCTTGCCCGCCCCATCTGCTGCCCCCTCCTCCTCCGCCCTGCGTTTCCTCATTGGAACTAAATTGAAATGCAACCTTCAATTTCTCAAATACAAATTGTACTGTTAGATGGAGTATCGATTCCTGGCGCGAGAACCAACGAGGTCAAGTTCCGCAGGTAATGTGCTCGTTCTTTTCCGAGAAGTAGCAGTGTTGCTCACACTTTGAAACGGTAGATCCGGGGAAGACCTAGAATGCACCGCCTGAGACTTAAGAACACGCCTTAAGCGTCCAACTCGTCCCCCTAAATGTGTGGTAGCAGAGTGCATACAAATTTATGTATAGGAGTCAAGGATAAAGAAGATATGATTGCATGTGGTTCTTGGCTACATTATTAGGGTTATTCTTCAGCATTCGCTCGGTATTGATCGGAAAATACCGGTAAACTACTGATAACTGCAACCGTACGCTACAATTCTTCTCCAGATAGCAATTGGTCACTATTAGAATTAATCATAATGTATTTAGAAGTACATTGTATGGGATTTTAAAACATTACAATCCCTATCCAATTTATCTGCGTATTTCATAACAATTGTTTGCGATGTTTGCAAAGAATTTATTTTATGGCGAACTTAAATTCTACTGTGTGGAGTGAAATGAGAACTTAGTGGACTTATTCAAAATATCAGTGGTCTTTTTCTTGTTTCGATGGTTAAGTGAGCAAAATTTATTTAACTTTGAAATATAACTTTTGATTTACATAAATAAATAAGAGAAGTCTGCAATGTTTCATAGAATTTGAAATGACGACTATCACTAGCACCTATTCCTGGGACGTTATGCATTTCATATTGTCTCGCAAGGCGTGTTATCAATTGTTTCTTAAACCCCCGTTGATCGATGGTTAAGAGCCTTAATCACCCTTTACTTCAATAGTTTCTATTACTTTTTACTAGTAGAAACCCGGGTGATTAAACCGCATGGGCAATTTCAATCCGAATACATTTACTTGTCAGGATATTCATTTACCTTATTCATCTCTTCGATCTTATTTCAAATTAAATTTTACTTAGTACAACAAATCAAAAATGTACTGTATAAGAGTATTATTTAGACAGTAACAAAACCAAAACGTAGACGATTTTTTCCCAATAACCAAGTAAAAGGTAAGTAATGAAGTAAAAGCAATAAGCAATTTTTTATTCATAAAAAGTTTACCTAAAAATTTTGGGAACGGCGGATACTGAACGCGCGCTTTCCTTAGCTTTCTAATTCTTTAATGGAATCAATTCACATTTCAATTCTTGTTTCGGCTACTGTCGTAATCTGCCTAACTTTAATACTTCTGATATATGCTGAAGGATACAGGAAATTAATTCGTATAAATCTATATCAATAGTTTCATTGAACTACTGTAGACATTTCTCCAACTACGTCAGATATTGAAACTACACATAAGAGTCTCCTGGTGGTGTACCTTTGTAAAGCACAGCGAATTAAAGATTAGTAGTAAACTAAATAATGAGTGCTATAAATTATAATGGAACGTGTTTTTCAGGTAGTTCTAGAGACAACCTACAATTTCAGCAGACACGAGAAATGTTTATAGTCGAAGTGAACATTTTTCTTATTGGGTTTAGAAGTATGTAGTTCACCATCATTGATTTTCAAGCAAAAACCGAGTTCCTATACACGTCTTGAAGAATTTCGTATCAGTTTTTTTTGCGAATATTTTCCTGTGTTCACTATGTTACAGTTGCCACGGTAACTGCTAGTATGTAACTACTTGATATAACCTCTTCATTCCTCTATAGAGGAAAGGCTTTGAGATTCGTAATTCCCATAAAAATTTAATTTTATGCTCATGTCAATATGCCAGCATTTTCTGAGTGGCTATTTAAACTCGGAAATGAAACATTTCAATTTAATAACTTTGTTAAAAGTAATGTTTACTTCCCAACCACTGTGCAAAGCATCGGACTCTCGGATTTCTATGATATTATTCAGAGAGCTACCTTATAAGTAGCGTTCTATGATAATACATTATATTTTTAATCTAATTGCTTTAATATACATTTTTAAATCAATGCCTATTAATAAATCTGCTTTTGATGATAATTTTATGTGAGTTTTGTACAAATACGACGTACATGGCATATGTGAAAATATTATTCTCACTGCTCCGAAAACAAATTACTGATGTTTGAAACCTCCGTGTATGACTGTCAATAGATATTCTCCTTTATCCTCGGGAGAGCTGTGAAACAAACGAAGAGAGTTTTTCCCCGCTTGGGCTGTCCTCTTGTCCCCCATCTCCCGTGTGCGGCGGCTACTCCCCCCTCCCACTTCACTCCACGCCCGTCAAAGAGCCTCCTCTCACTACCCTTTCAAATTTACTTTTCCGAGTGCAACTTTCATAGCGAGCGACTGCTCCCATCCAGTTGACGGATAGAGGGAAACATGCGCTTTGTTCCTGGCGAGCGTTTTCGCAGTACCTTTATGCCTGGGCGTGACCCGCTTAAAACAATCATTTGCCATTTCGACCTTTCCAAAATTAATTCCACATGTCAGCCATGACGCGGTTTCCACTTAATAAAAGAACAATGGCGCGTGCGGCGGGCTCCAGGGGAAGTCAGCAAGCCCGCCCGCCCGCCGGCTGGCCGAGTCGAGGACGTGAAAGCCGTAGGGCCGCTATGAAAACGCGTATTTGCCGCGCTTTCCAAAGGGGATAGGATTGTGTCGTGCCCTCGCGGCGAGATATTTATTTTCGCCCACACTGCGCTGCTTATCCGTGTGCAGTGTTCAATGGAGGGCAACGGAATCCCGCGCGACGGTGGTTTGAACGCAGTGGACTTTACCTGACGCAGCCGATAATGCGTTCAGAATCCACGAAGCAGCTTGCGTCAGAAAGAGTCAATTGTAGCTATATCTAATTATTCGCCGTGTATTGGATTTTAAATGTAATATCATAAAGATCCCAAATTTACTAAAGAAGTTAGAAAAACGTTTATCTTTCAAATAAAACAATGGTTATACAAACCTCACTGAAGCACTGTAAAATAACGTGGTTTCGACAGTTCTTTTCATTGCCGTCTAAAAGTGCTTGGGCGTATACAAATTTATAAAAAGGAGGAAATTTAGCATTTGAACCAACTGATGCACAAACCTTCTTGGGTTTAAATTGATATTGTGTCACACAGCATCAATTTTAGGGACAAATATCACATTACGTTGTCAAAGATAAGTTGTATCTCGCATCCAATGTGGACATCGTTGAAAAACGGAGCGAACTAAGCTCACCTTAATGGTGAGAAGGCACTTCGAAAAGTCTGCTTTGTTAAAAGGAGCTATGGCAGGAACGTTTAAAATTACTTTTATTTCAATGTTTAAACAAAATTTTCATTTATCTCTACGCAAAAAATGAATGTTTAACTTGTTTAATATTTTACATAGACAAACGTAAACTAAATTTTAATAAAATATCATAGCTATTTACAATTTATTTAATTTATGACTTGGAGTGTTAATGCCTCTGGAATTCTTTAAAATTATGTGCTAAATCAATATTTGTAAGCAAGAAACAATGCTTATTTATATTTTAACTCAGTATTTTTTTTAGAAAAAAAGTACGCCTGGGATTCATAACATTCAACCCTTTTCTATAATTTGCTCAATACATCTGACCGTTATTATTTATATCAAATGCGAAAACAGCAGTTTATAATAAATAGAATTACATTATTACAAAATGTTTTATTTATTCCAATAATTTTTCAAATAATACAATAATAATTCCAGAATATTGCGATACTGAAATAAGGGTTTTACCAAAATTCTCAAATAAGTTGTTAATGAAATTTTCACACGATGTTTATGAAAGTACAGAACACATTCCCATAAGCAATGTGTAGAAGATTACACATCTTCATTTTCGAGAGTGAGAAGCAGATTACATTGATTCATTGCTGTTTTCGGGCACGTCAACTGCTAAACTAATTAGACCCGTTGTACACTGAATGTTTTTGTGCCTGAAGGTGCGGGTGATTCCTGCAGTGGATGGTGAGATCCAGCGGCCACCAATATACCCATCAGCGGGGCAACGCCCCTGCCGGAATAAGCTCTAAGCTTCCGACACGTGTGACAGTATTGAGCAAGTAAATGTATGTGTGAGTTAAAGGGAAAGTGACAAGGAAGAGAACGGAAAGATCGTGCGCGGTCCGTGGCCCGTTTGTTAGGGCACTGTTCGCTGGGAATCGATCAAAAAAAAACCAAAAAAAAAAAAACAACGAAAACTACCGGTAAGAGCATCCGGACGCTAGAATTCTCCTCCAGGCAGAGGCTGAATTCGACCTAGTTGTATTCTACATAGTCGAGGAAAGAGTATAGCACTCGAGCCCCAGAATATCTCGGTCAGAGTCGCTACGGAGACCGTGTCAATGCTTTCTCTAAGCTAAACTTAGCTTGTAACTTAGAAAATATTAAGATATTGAAATAATTGTTATGCCACAATTTTAAGTTTTCAAATTACATGTCTCGACGAATATAAGACAAAACATGAAATCATGATTTACAATAACAATTTTTAGTGGTATTAAAACTAGGTGCTGATCTGAGAACACTACAAATCTTTGCAAATAATTGCGAAAGATCAAATCGGAATAACTTAAAATATAAACATTTCAAATTCATGGTTAACACTTACATGAATGAGTACCTTTGATCAGTACTCTTCGTATCACAAAATCATAAATAAAAACGTTTTTTAAATCCACTTAAAACTTCGCACAGTTCTTGATTGTCTGCCAATATTTAGAACACGTATTCCACTTTACCCGTTTTTAGTCAATCTGTTGGAGTGGCGAAGACATCCAGAATTCACAAGCGTTAACTAAACGTTTAATAACTATATGGTCCAATTAATTCGTATGACATCAAAACGCGGCCTTTTTTATTTGAAAAACATGAAATACTGCATTCCTTTCCTTAATTGAATCGTTTATTTCAGAAACCCGTCAAGCGCCAAATTTGTCATGTCCAGAAATATGAGAAAAAGTGTCCCAGTTTTTCAGATTTCAAAATATTTTTTAACATTAAAACAGTTAATAAATGAATATTTTTCAGGTAAATATGGAATAAGCGATGTGTCTATCCTCATGGAACAATATTCCACCGCCAAAACGCATTTTAAATTTTGACGTTTGACGGGTTTCTGAAATAAACGATTCAATTGGACAAATATGCGTGGAAAACATCATTTTGATATCTCTTTCGTATAGGCTATCCATTGAAAAGTCAGAAACGTGCCATCGTCCGTCAGCGCAGCCGTACAGAAAGGAAGCCCTCTGTTTGCGGCGGGCGGCGGTCAGAAGGAAATTCATCTGCTGCGGATTGTTTGTTCCCCGCGCTCAAGCCGCACGGGGGTTGATAAATCACCGGCCTACATCGCTTCGATCAGTTTCAACTTTTGGCAAGAAATTTGTCCGCCAGGACGTTTCTCATTCTTGGATGAAAAGACGAGGCAGGGAGGGCCGGACGATCCAAGAGGTCATCTATCCTCAGGACAAACACTGACCCAACGTGAGGGGATGTATTCAGTAAATTTCGCAGGGTGATCATGCAGATTGTGGGGAGAGAATAACGGTTTTAAAAGAAAGAAAAAGAAGAAATTGAAACCATAAGGTTGGACTAAGAAAGCATTATAAACTATTTTTAAAAAAACTGGAAAAACTAAAAGTAACGAAAAGGACCAAATGGTTGTTATTGTTTTTTGAAATGACAACGTTAACAATCACAGATTCAAAAACAAAACATACCACACGGATCCCAGCGTAAATAGAATTTTAACATTCACAAAATTTTAATCATGCTTTCTAACATTACATAAGATCATACATTAAAATATCGATACAAATAAAACTAAATTTGAGATTATAATTTAATTTTTGTTTTTCTTAATACTTTAGCGAATTGTAACAAAATGACAAATTCTTAAATTGTTTTATGCTTGAAAGGTTAAACGTTATTTGCGAGGTAAAATTTCTACACTCATTCTCCCTGCTTAAAAAGGTTGAACATCCCTGTTTACTTATGATCCAGAAGTTCTATGGAACTGGTTAATTTTGAACTTAAACATACAGAGTTTTGTTTTTGAGAAACCACTCCTTATAGTGAGTACATAAATGCACATTTATTAAATAATTTTTTACATAATTAGTGTTTAAATTATTAATTAAATATTCCTAGATATTTTAATGCGTTTCTTACCTTTTCAAGAATGTTTTTAACTTTCATGTTATCTACATTTGTGTCAAATTTTCCCTTGTCAGTTTTTCCTGTAGGATAAGAAGATATTCTAATAACAATAGCATTTTCATTAATATACTGAAGAGTAAAAAAATATTGAAAATATGATTTGATATAAAAAAGTATTATAAATACAAATTATATTACCAAAAACTGAACTCGTTTGACAAGTATTTTTTCAATATCATATTCTTACTTTTTACTTATTACTCTTTCTTATAAATACTTTTTAATATCAAATACTTTTCATTAATCCTATCAATGCAGAATTAAAGAACTCTTCTTTTAGTGAGAAATAAGGTACTCTGTGAAAATTATATAAAAAGTAAGTTTGTTTATAACACTAATAAAAATCGACCAAACTTTCTGTTCGGCTTGTTAACCCATGGGCTGGATTCGTCCCAAGTTGAGATTCTGCAAAGGAGCTGTCCTTATGTTGGTTTATGGGGAGGTTTCCGTTTATAGGTCCTGCGGCGTCTCCTGTTTTCTCGAGTCGTTTCGTGTTTTTAAGAGGTGTTCTTCTGTGACGAAAGTGCACCGTCAGCAACGTTCTTTAAGAGCCGTTTTCTATGGATCAAAACGAGATTGATAGTCGTAGAAATGTAGTATATCTCGCAATATGCTTCCAGGATTTTTTCCCCTTTTTATTGGATATTTGCGGAAATAGGAATATCCCAGTAATATTGGTTTTGAGTAGTCTTTATATTTCTATTTTGCATTGAAATAATGTATTACTTATAGAAATACAAGGTACATTATTATTTTTGAAAATGTGGGACAGTTTTTCAATTGTACAAGTTTATAACTTTATTTGCTGGGTGAATTTTCCATAAATGGCAAGTTTGTATTAAAATATACAAAGTTCATTGTTGGATATTTCAAATTAACGATAAATAAAAACTAGCAAAAGTATTTTTATGTCGTTCTTGTATTTCAAACCAATATTAAAATTATAATTTCCTTACGAGACGTACAAACGACAATAAGCACATTCACAAAATACCAATTTCCTTATTAGATGACATATTACCGTTTATTAAAGCTAACTATTATATTTTCAACATTGTTTTTAAACACAATTAGTAGTAAGAACAGTTGGCAACATAGTTGTTTAGTGTTACGTTTTTAGAACAGGTTAAAAGACACACATTTTTATTACTATTTTTCATTTTTATATACCTCGAAAGAATTAAACTATTTTTTTAAAACATTAATTGCATAGAATAGTGTGAGAAAAAGATTTTTCTTTCAGATGTAGATTAACTATTTCCCTTACATCGTTTCCTCGCACAGTCATTTTCAAAACAGACCAGATTGAATTTATCTTCCAATACATTACAACCTCCCTCGCGTAACGTCGTGACGTCGCAGGTAAAGAACTTACACGAAATGAATCGGCAATAAAAGACTAATGGAAGAAATTATTGCATTGGCCGAAGACACGACGGCGATGGGGTGGAAGCTACGTAAACGTTTCTTACTTTAACGTCTTGGGCCCGATAACTTGCGGTTTACTTTTTGAACGACCCCTCGACCGGGCGCAATTTCGTTATTGGCCCTGGCACTCGACCGATCGGAGCAGAAGGGCTT
>BLKR01015547.1:60000-64578 GCA_011170035.1 Teleogryllus occipitalis
GATTCTTTTCGCGTTCTGCAACCGCCACCAAGTTGCTTAGCACTATTCTTCTTCACCACGCACACACCTACTTTGCCCGCCCTCGCAGCCATCCACTCTGCGCCCCGCACGATCCAGCCTCTCCCTGCTGTGTTTCCTTCCGCCTCCCCTCTCCCCCTGTTTACCACCCGCCAATCCTTCCGCCACACCGCACCGCTTCCCGCATCGCCTTTCCTCGCGTCACGTCCCGCCACGTCATCTGAAGCCACGTCAAGCCACGTCAAGCCACGTCAAGCCACGTCAAGCCACGTCAAGCCACGTCAAGCCACGTCAAGCCACGTCAAGCCACGTCAAGCCACGTCAAGCCACGTCAAGCCACGTCAAGCCACGTCAAGCCACGTCAAGCCGCCTCTAGCCGCCTCTAGCCGCCTCTAGCCGCCTCTAGCCGCCTCTAGCCGCCTCTAGCCGCCTCTAGCCGCCTCTAGCCGCCTCTCGCCTCGAGCCGCCTCGAGTCAGCCTGAGCCGCCTCGAGCCGCCTCGAGCCGCCTCGAGCCGCCCGAGCCGCCTCAGAGCCGCCTCGAAAGCCGCCTCGAGCCGCCCGAGCCGCCTCGAGCCGCTCCTCGAGCCGCCCTGAGCCGCCCGAGCCGCCTCGAGCCGCCTCTAGCAGCCTCGGAGCCGCCTCTACCTAGCCGCCTCCTAGCCGCCCCTCTAGCCGCCTCTCCTTGCCGCCCCAGCCGCCTCTAGCCGCCTCAAGCCGCCTCTGCCGAGCCGCCTCCTGCCGCCTCCCAAGCCGCCTCAAGCTCAAAGCCGCCCCGCCGCCAAGCCGCCTCAAGCTCCTCAACCCGCCTCCTCCCCGCTCCAACACGCGTCACCCCGTTCCACCCTCCTCGACACTCCCCCGTCTCCACTCGCCCCCGCCTCGACTCTCCCCGTCGGTATACTTTCCGCATCCCGCTACCTGCGAGGCACCGCTCCCCTCCGCCATTCCCCTCGCGATTCATTCCTCCACCACCGCGCCGTGTCCTCGCCAACTCCCAGATCCCCTCCTCTCCCCCCTTCAGCGCGCCGTCACAGGTGCTCCGCAGCGCCGCCAGGGACCTCGCTATCGTCGCGAACATCCCGCCCCCCTCCCAACCCCTCCTCTCCCCTCTCGCCACCGGCGCCGCGCCGCGCCATTCCAACTCGCGTCTGCACTTGCCAAGAAACACCGTTGTTCCGGCGCGCGGGGGCTGGAGGCGCGGGGCGGGGCTGCGCGGGGGCGGAACGGCGCGCGCTGAAAGTGCCGCCCGATAGAGCGAAGGAAGCGCCGCAATCGGGCGTCGCGGCGCCGCGCGCCCACTCGCCCAGTGGGCCCACGTGGCTGGTGGAAACCGCGCACGGCCTGTGATTTTGAGAGCGGAGGCTTCCTCAGTCAGTCAGAGTCAGTAGCTGCTTCGCGGTCCGGGAGACGACGCAAACTAGGCACAGGTGCCCACGTATCGACTGTCATTCTGCGACCTTCTTCAGGGCGAAAATCATTTTCGCTCTGAAGAAGGTCGCAGAATGGCAGTCAAAAATAATTTTCGCCCTGAGGAAGGTCGCAGAATGGCAGTCGAAAATCATTTTCGCTCTGAGGAAGATCGCAGAATGGCAGTCAAAAATAATTTTCGCCCTGAGGAAGGTCGCAGAATGGCAGTCGAAAATCATTTTCGCTCTGAGGAAGATCGCAGAATGGCAGTCAAAAATAATTTTCGCCCTGAGGAAGGTCGCAGAATGGCAGTCGAAACGTTGGCATCTGTAACGAGGTCGCGATCTCTCCCGGGCAGCCTAGTAGCTACCATCCTGTGTTTCTCCCTCAAGCCCTAATTATATTGAATAATTGTTGTGTGTTTCCGAGCGCTTCAACATTAGTCCTGTGAGTGTAGCCCCTGCTTAAGTGCGGGAGGTGTCGATATTCGTTCCTCGTTATATCGTGAGTTGCCATGCCGACCTGTACGTCGTTTGGCGAAGATCCCCCATTCCATCTCTCTCCATCGGCGGGTCACCGTCCCAGACGAACGAGGATCCCGACATGTGTATTTGTGTAGTACATGTACGCATGAGTACATGAAAGGAGAGAGGAGGGGTCAAAGATGAGGAAAGACAGATTGATGCCAATTTTTTCTTTTACTGATTCGATATTCGCCCGATGTTCATGACCCCACAGTTAATAACCCTGAAGTTGATAACCACGGAAAACTTGTATTCAGAGCAATAGGCCACTAGAATTCTCCTCCGGGCAGCGACTGAATTCGATCCATTGATACGGCTATAGAATACGACTATAAAAAATCTGTTCATGTAAATATTTCTGTGTTTTTCCCTGAAGTACTCATTCAACACATAATTAACAGGAATTCTAATAGTGCATTGTGCAGTATAGCGTTCCATAGATCGTTGATTTTTTTTACGGTACGGATCGACTGTACAGCCAAGATTTTTTAAAGTTGATTACATTGTTTTTCTTAAGGATGTGCGCACTTCACTGTTACCAACGGGAGTGGCTAACCGAATCTTCCTCCATATGAAAAAAGACCGAATGAATTTGGCAACGTCGAAAAAAGAAGGAATTTGGACCTTTGGCAACGTCGATGATGTCATCGGCTTGTCCTCGCACGTGTATCGGATCGGGTCGGTCTTTCCGCCGTTGTTTATCGATGGAAACACAACGCAATTATTGCATCTTCCCTTAATATCACGTAGCTGTCACGGGCAATATAAGGCACGGAGCAAGAAGCCAAACTGGCTGTTAAAGCCAAGCGTCCGTTACGTTCTGTCCGTATCTTGTGCTTTACCGACCTAGTGAGCAGTAGCATTATTCAGAAAAAACATAAAAGTGCCTGTTTTTTGGATGACCTTCATTTTCATAGATTGCTGTTATTTATGATGATATTGTTATTAGAGGCAACGATTTCAATTTACTAAATCAATGAAGCCAATTAACTATTTGAAACAATTATTTTTTTTGAAGTACGAGTGTACAATTCAGAGTTTTTATGCATACTTGTCATCTTTTTTTAGATAATTTATAATTATTGTATTGATAATTAACATCTACTTGCAGAAATTGGATTTGGAAATTTTACAACTGTTTCATGTATACTTAGCAGCGGCTACTTAAAGTCCTTTAATAACTTCACTATATTACCAAAACTGTTGCGGCTGTATAACCACGTTTGAAGAGCGCGCCAAGGTGGCAGCGCTCAGGCGCCGCCCGAGCTTAGAAGGAAGGCTGGGCGGAGAGCCAGGAGCGGTGCAGCGAGTCTGCGGCGCCGCCCGCTTTAAAAGCGGGCGCCGCCAGCCAGCCAGCCAGACAGAACGCTAGTAACCGTGTATTGAGTAAACTTGAGTGAGGAGATTGTACCGTGTAGAAGTGAGTGTAGGCCCGGCAGTAATTTTGGTTCATTCTGGTGTATTTCTTGGTTTGACATAGCTATTTTTTTGGTACATCTTCCGGACTTTTGGTTTTTGATTTTGGCCTGTGACATGGTATACTCGTTTGGATTCTGGAATTGTGACCAATGTACTTTCTGTAATTCTTTCATTGTAATAAATATATGTTGGTGAAAAGCGTGCAATTATTCTGAACATAACAAAAACGTTGGAAGTTTTTAATAGTCATGCTTTATAAACTTTTTATACATTCATAAACTTTAAACAATACTTCAGTTTTGTTGTGATTTGTTTCATCATTATTAATGGATATTTTAGAGCTTCATTTTTACATGCTCAAAAAATTGTGTCATTACACATCTCCACTGATATCAGAGAAAAATAATTTAAAATTAAATTACATGGGCCCATTGCTGCTTCCGCACCTAATATGGAAGACAGACGCACACTTGAGGTCAGTGTTGCCAAATGAGCCATGAACGGCACGTACAATCGCAAAATGCCAGCGTTTTCGACGTAAATGGACAGTTAGCGGTGTGTGAACATGAAATCAATACGTGTTATGACCGAACGTGACATTCCAAACGCGAAATAAGCTGGAAGTCAGAGGTCGGTTCAGATTCCTTGCTGTGTGTAAAGCAAACGTACCTGCAACTTTGTCTATATTCCTTTTGGATATATCGCTAGAATACTCTTCAGGAAATGTGTTACTTCTCTTGTGCACCTACTATGTATTTCAGGTACATTATGCCTTATAACTTAATTTCTGTCTGAAGTGGAATACCAGCTCTCAATCGCTTCTTCTGTGAGAAAGTTTAGGCAATGCGTTCACACCATTCCATAAAAAAAATCAAAAACTCTTCTGCATTAAGTTCTAGCCCGGCCTCAGAAAAAAATCGATCTTCAACTTGCAAGTATTCCAACAATAAAATCTAGACACTCCAAAGATAAGCTACATCATAATTTTGGTCACCTTCATTATGTTTCTAAGTGAAATTACTCAATATTAAATTCACTAAATATGACACTTCCTTTTAGGTAAGTTGTTCCTAACTAGAACTAACTTCAAAGCAGTTATTTTATTTACATTTTTCGTTATATTGCAATTTGTTTAAGTCAAATATTAAAATTAAATTATATGTATATTTATTCATCTCGAAAATCAATCTCAACTTATAAATAAATAAA
>BLKR01015548.1:0-62500 GCA_011170035.1 Teleogryllus occipitalis
GTCCAGCCACACCGCGATCACGATCTCCGAGTTGCTGGTCAAAGCGAGTGTAAAAACGCTGCCCTTGCCGTCGTACCGCCCCGATCTTGCACCAGAGGACTTCGTTTTGTTCCCAAAGGGTCTAAAGGATTACGAAATGAACTCGGCATGGGACACTGGAGGCTGAAAAAACAACTGTGACGACCACACCGAAGGAAATTCCCATTCAGGACTTCCAGGGCACCTTCAGTGATTGAATGAAGCGTTGGCAACGGTGCATCGGACAGACCTTGCACATCTAAATAAACTCTGAGATAAATAGGTGCACTGCGAGCTCGCGTTAAATAACATGTTGTATGGAAATAAAATCTGAGCTTGCCAATATTATTGGGAAAATATAAAGCTTTGATTGAATTATAAAATATAAAACAAAGTAAAGAGAAACGAAAATAGGCGATTCCCATAAGTAATTGAAGAAAGTGCAGCATTAAGTAGAGAGTTAATTTAGTGCTAAGTATATGTGAGGACATAAAAGCCACGCTGACAATATGGCTAAAAGTACGTCATTCACCTCGGGGTTGTCATTGAGAATGTCGCCGGCTATGAAATCGCGGGCGCGCTTGAAGTCCTTGGCCGCCAGCACGTACCCCCACTGCTTCTCCAGCCAGCGCGGCGCCGCGCCCAGCCTGGAGCAAGCGGGCGCGCGCCACAGCAGCAGCGGCGCGTACGACGCCCCGTGCAGCTCCCGCATCCAGCGCTCGGCGTCGCCCAGGTCCACCACCGCCACCGGCCGCCCGCCGCCCACCAGCGCCCACACCAGCCCGTCGTACGGCGGCTGCGGCCGGGGCGGCGGGGGCGGCACGCCCACCCGCGTGCCCAATCCCGCGCGCGACGCCGCCGCCGGCACCTGCACAGTGGATGATTAGTGGGCGCGATGGGCGGTGGATGATTAGTGGGCGCGATGGGCAGTGAATGATTAGTGGGCGTGATGGGCAGTGAATGATTAGTGGGCGCGATGGGCAGTGAATGATTAGTGGGCGCGATGGGCAGTCAATGATTAGTTGGTGCGATGGACAGTGAATGGTTAGTGGGCGTGATGGGCAGTGAAAGATTAGTTGGTGCGATGGGCAATGAATGATTAGTGGGCGTGATGGGCAGTGAATGATTAGTGGGCGCGATGGGCAGTGAATGATTAGTGGGCGTGATGGGCAGTGAATGATTAGTGGGCGCGATGGGCAGTGAATGATTAGTGGGCGCGATGGGCAGTCAATGATTAGTTGGTGCGATGGACAGTGAATGGTTAGTGGGCGTGATGGGCAGTGAAAGATTAGTTGGTGCGATGGGCAATGAATGATTAGTGGGCGTGATGGGCAGTGAATGATTAGTGGGCGCGATGGGCAGTGAATGATTAGTGGGCGTGATGGGCAGTGAATGATTAGTGGGCGCGATGGGCAGTGAATGATTAGTGGGCGCGATGGGCAGTCAATGATTAGTTGGTGCGATGGACAGTGAATGATTAGTGGGCGCGTCACATGCTAATGTCATTAGTCCTGTATGTGAAGTGCATGTTTTATTTATCGCGGGGGTGGGGGCGGCGGTGATCTTCCACCGCTGAATGGTGAGTCCTGGCGTCGACTTACACTTCAGATTACGGGGTTTGCCGAAGCCAAGAATTTCCTACAGCAGGACATCACCCTATCCGGCACAAGCGCTACGCGCCCCAATAGTTACCCCACATGTGTAGTAGTGTAGTGCATGTGAGTGTGTGTGTGTGTGTGTGTGTGTGTAAGGGGTGAGGATAGTACATGAAAGAGGAAGGAAAGATCGCGTGGATCCGTGCCCGTTTGTTAGGTTACTTCTCCGGCATTTGCCTGGTATTCACCTCCACTACTAATGAGAGCAGCATGTCGATAGAATTCTCTACCAGACAGCGGCTGAATTCGACGCAAAGTGCTATCTAGTGTCAAAAATCCTTGCAATTTGCACCCTGGGCCACCTAAGTCGCTCAGAATATCAAGAAAGACGCGATAAAGAGGGGACATCTAAGTGAGTCAAGATCAAAAGGTGGATCTCAAGAAAGCCATGATTAGGCACGTTACACTGCGTCATAATGAGTTTCTTCCCCGCACGGAGCCCGCGCTCCTGCGTCCACGGGCAACTTCTCATGCCTCCGCTCTGGGTTCCCTGAAAAACCTTAAATGACCAGGGACCGAATACCGAAATAATAGCGGTAAAGGTATTTATACCGGTATAGAAATACCTTTACCTCTATTATACCTTTATTCAAAATACCTTTAAAAATACCGGTATAAGACGTCAAATACCGGTATTTTTAGAGGTATTTTACCTTTATCCGACGTCTATACCGGTAAAATACCTCTATTTAAAGGTATTATACCGGTATTCTCTCATCAAAATACCGGTATTTTCATAAGAAAATACCGGTATTTCAGTAGAATCATACAGGTATTTGGGGGAAATTCATTGTGATTTTTTCCGCTGAGATGGCTCAGAGGAAACAACTATTTACACGGCAGAGTTTCTGACCGGGAGGTCCTAGGGTTCGAGTCCCGAGGGTGGCGGATTTTCGACACATATTCTAGCTAGGTCGAGTTCTGCCGTTGACTGGGAAGTCGAGTTCTGTCGTCAGACGGAGGGACCAGCCAAAGGTCTTTCGCAGACATCAACACGAGCTCGTTCGCTGACCTTGGACCTCACGTCCGGGCGCAGAGCTTGGCGACACGTCATAGTGTTGAAAATTTATCGAATTTCTCCGTATAAATCTTGTCCTTTCTAGTAGCGATAAAAAATGGAGAAACGTGTCTTCTTATCCATAAATGAGTCTTCCCACGCATACCAAACTTCCTTTTTGCACGACTGTGTTTATCACTAAATACGATTATTTGCTTAAATTTGATCGTATCACTAACATTCCCGAAAATAAGTTTTTCAGTTGGCCCAGTTTCCTTATTCTGCACCATAATTAATAATTATAATTATATATTAATTAATTATATATAATTATTAATTATAACTAAAACAATATTAAAAATTGACATTGAATGCTAATAGACATTAACTATTCTTATTTAAATTAAATGTTAATTTTAATTAAAAAGTAAAAATGTTAATATTGATAAACTCTTTTTTATTAATTAATAATGTTAGTATATATTTCTTATTATTAAGGAAGAAACACTCTTCTCGAAGTGGGCTCCTCCAGATGCATTTTACAATGTAAGCTACCCGCGTAGAAGGGAACCCTTGCCCACATGCGATGTTAATAGCTAATAATAATAGTAATAATAATAATAATAATAATAATAATAATGTAATATAATAATAATAATAATAATAATAATAATAATAATAACATAATAATTTACTTTTATTACAAATTTTCTCAATATTTGCAGTTAATGTCAAAATATATTAAACCCTTAATATTAACCAGGAACATAACATTTTATTTTAGCCCTATTTATTAATGTA
Source organism: Teleogryllus occipitalis (assembly GCA_011170035.1). Taxonomy (NCBI): domain Eukaryota; kingdom Metazoa; phylum Arthropoda; class Insecta; order Orthoptera; family Gryllidae; genus Teleogryllus; species Teleogryllus occipitalis. Next base: position 3,472 of record BLKR01015548.1, read on the forward strand.
TAATTAAGATTTAATTGTGAAATGAAGAAAAAGGAAATAATTTTTTAACAATAACAAAACTGGGCCTGAAAGCCTGAGCGTTCGTGATTATCTCAAGGTGTCAACGCTTCCTCAGTTCGCCGAAGGAGGGGTCGGGGAGGGAAGAAACGGTCCTACGCCTACGGCCGGCGCATACGTTGACAGCCTCTCCATGTGCGAAATACAAAGACAGGCTTAGGTCATCTCTCAGGTCAGACGGGAGATAGCTCGATGAAGGACACTACGAAAAGGTTCTCTTCAATGGAATAAATAATTATTATTTCATATTTCAACTTTTCCGAAGTTTAAATTAAGGGAGGTTTTCAATACATACAACGTATGCAAAACGTAAACGCCCGAAAACAAAACATTTACAATAATAAGAATAGAATTTAATACAGTTGTTTTATATATATACAAAATAATAATTTAAACAATAAATAACAATTATGAAATGATATTTTATTAATAAACATTTTGTGAGATATTATTAACTAAAGTAACCTATTTTTTCAACATGTATGGATGGTAAGCTATATTTCTTCATTGAAAATACCGGTATAATACCGGTATAATACCGGTATAACCTTTATGGACGTCCATACCGGTATAGACGTCCTATAGAGGTATTTTACCGGTATAAAAGAATAAAGGTATTTGAAAAAGGTATGGAAAAATACCGGTATTATACCGGTACTTTTTACCGGTATTCAATACCTTTTCGGTCCCTGTAAATGACACACAAACGGAAGTGGGCACAGGGAGCGGTAGCTCAGTTCATCAACTGATGTCACTGCAGCGCCTCTGACTGGGAGGTCCTAGGTTCGAGTCCTGACGGCGGCAGGATTTTCGACACTAGCTTTTCAGCTAGGTCGAATTCAGACGCTTTCCGGAGGAGAATTCTAGGGACGGCTGCTCTGATCGGTAGTTTTCCGTGGTTTCTCCGAACAACACCAGGCGAATGCCAGAGCAGTACCCCACCAAATGGGCCACGGACCGCGCGCGATCTTTCCTTCCTCTTCCTTGTCTTATCCTCTCCCCTTACACACACACACTTACACTAACATGCACTACACTACCACATATTCCGGGAGACCGGACGGGAGCGTAGAGCTTGTCCCGGCTGGGGCTGGTGGGAGAGTCTTGATTAGGGGGAAACCCCACTAGCCGACGGTAGGTCGGCGCCAGATCTAGCCATCCGGTGGAGGAAGATCACCGCCATCTCCCGAGAAAAAAACATGCACTACACTCACGGGACTAATGACCGAAGCAGTTGACGCGCCCGGAAACACGATAAAATCAATCAATCGGAAGTGGGGAATGTAAGTGCACATCGAGGTCAACATCAGACAACTTAGATTTCAATTACGTTTATATACTTGTCCATTTTATAATTTATTTTCTTTTTCAATGCGTACATTGCCACCGGATCGCATCCTCCAGCGGAGGAAGAATATCGCCACATCCTTAACTACATTTTGGGACGCCTATTACAATGATGGGACTAAGGACCTTGGCAGTTGACATACCCGGAAACTCTAATCAATAAATCATTGAGATCCTGAACATGTTCTTCACTTCTCATTGGTGGTATTTATCTTTAACTTCTTGAGATTTTCCTCTTGATCTCGACTTTCTTGAGGTCCTCCACTTGAGTTTGACATCTTTACGATCCTCCCTTGATCTCAGCTTTCTTGATCCATTTGATAGCGGCTGTCGTGATATTCTCCACTTAATCGCTACTTCATAATCCCCAGTTGATCTTGACTGTCTTGTCATCCTTTGTTTGATCGACTTGTTAGAGACCGTTCACTTGATCGTCTTATTTCGAATTTCTCCTTGGATGGGCTCGAACGAGATTCTCGAATTAATGGACACCGTACATATCATATATTTGGTTGGTTTTCTCGAGATCTTCTTGATCGACGTGCTTGAGATTATTTTGTGGACCTCTATTTGATCGATCAAGGTGTGATAGTTACCACGGGGAACCTGGTATGTTCCTTAGGCTGTGCTGTGTATCACAGCATTTGTGCCCACGATGTTCGGTGAGGTGGGCACACTGTACCGGACAGTATAGTTGTGGCCCACTGTGGCCGCTGCAGGGTTGCGCCAGGGGGCGCGGCCAGAGAAGGAATGAGCAGTACGGGAAGACGCCACCAGGAGCAGAGCAAGCGGCGGCGCTTTTCCGTGGGCACCGGACCGCGTCGGCAAGGCGGTCACCGGAGGGGCATTTCCCCTCGATTCCCCGCCACGGAGGCGGGAAGTGAGAGACTCGCTCCGATGCCTCGGGGCGTATATATAGGGCACAGTCCGGGACGGTAGACAGTGACATTTCGGAAGCAGTAGAGTGCCTAGTTACAGTAGTGAGTTCTGGTTGACGTGCGCGTGCTACGGTGTGCGATTCTTCTGGCGGACTGAAACTTGGCTTCGCATAGGTACATCTTCTGGAACTTTGGTTTTGACCTGGCTTGTGGCTTGACTGTAATAAACTGATTGCAAAAGAACTGTTGTTTTTCCTTGTACATAACAGGCAGTCGGGAACAAGTGGGGAGAAACTGGAAAGGACACCTAGGCCAAACATATAAGCGAACTAATGCGACAAAAAATATCATGATACTCAAAGTAACAATATTTAAATTAATAAGACAGTAAAACAACAATAACATGTGTAAGATTAAATTCATCTGCAAATTGGCACCTACAACTAAGTACTGAATTTCGAAAAAACTTTTACCCTTTTGTGCTAACAATGAATTTATTTTTCGTTATAGAATTTTTATCACCATTGTATGCATTGTTTACTTATCATTTTTTATCATCTAATATAAGAAGTCTACCATCAAGTTCTTCCCTGTTTTTTTCCCTTTCAATTCAAATTATTTTATCTTTGTGCATTATTTTAATCACTTTTAGCATTATTTTCCTCTCCCTTTTCACTTTTCAGGCTATGGTTTCGCAAAATGAAAATTTCTCTCCGTTGAAGACAATATGTCTAACCGTAACTAGGCTCAAGTGCATTCTCATGGCACACTTCTTCCATACGCTTACTTCCTTTCCGTCCATCAATAACAAGGTAATATTTTTTGGAAATCTATTTTATGAAGTTTTGTTATAGTAATGAATCTGACCCCTCTCCGTTATTATTCTGACTTTTAACATGATTTAAGATCTTTTTTATTACTACGATTTTGGATAAACGTTCTATGTTATAATTAAACAAACATTTAACCATTCAATATAACAAAATTAGCACAATCTGAAAACTGGACAATCAATTGTCTGTGAGCAATATTATTTATGATTCAAAGCTTTTTAAATATTCTGTCTCTTACCTCCATGGTGAACACAAGTGCGAATGCAATTTCTAGTACTAGCATGGCGCAGCAATTATTGATATTAATGTCTTGAGGCTCTGTACCTAGAAGGAAAAGAAAATACCGTCGATAAGTCAAGAACTGTTGTTCTTAAAACTGTAATTCGATTAGGACATTTTCAACTTTATCAGCAGCATTTTCATCTACATCACACTCCTGAAAAAAAACAAGAAGAAAAACTTCTTAAGGCGAGAAAGTAAAAATTATCAGGAAAAAATAATGGAGTATCTCCAAAATGATGGTACTAAATTTAATCGTTAGGCGGTATTTTGGGAAAGAAACTGATTTCTCTGCGGGCACTAACTACACACGTGACTTAAAATACTCGAAGAAAACAGTCTAGGGACACACTCCAGGCTTTTCTTTAGTAATCATAATTGATGAGATTGCAAATTTACGTAATAACGGTAATGGAAAAAGAAGTCTGCTAGAAATATTATGTGTTTCAATTCTATGTATTTTTTTATTCCAGTATTTTCAGTTCTGATAAGTTCGAAATTTACTGAATACTATGTTACAGTTACTTTACAAAGTGGCTGTCAAGGTTTTGTTCAAGTTTACTTTGCTGAGAAAGCGACTTTTTGTGCCCGATGACAAGAAATCATTGAACACCCGGGGTTAAAATATTGCTGTTACGTGACAATGCATAAATAGGTTCTGTTTATGTACTGAACTGTAATCAATCATCAGTTAGAAGTTAGCTCAAACATGTTTTTCTCATTCTTCTAAATATAATGCTAGCAAAATTGCAATTCGTCGTTTGTAGTACATTTAATAGCCTGTGAAAATGAAAGATATATAACTCTTTTGAAACATTTTGTATTGTGTTTATGTCTGAAAAATCAAGATTGAGAAGATAGATTGTTGGTCAGTTCCATAATACGAAGTCATAACACTAAAACTAAAATTCTAGTTGGAACTGCATTTGAAGTTAAGTATGGAGTGGAATTTATGATATACTACGGTTATGGTTATCATTGCATTTCGAGTTTTTTCACTTTGTTTTTACAAATGAAGCAAAAGAAGTTCTAAACAATAAGGGACGTTTTCTGCACAGGAAGTAAAAGAAGACGCCTTGCCAAACTCACTTACGTGGAAAAAACAAAGCTCTTTTAATGAAGGTAACAAGTGTAACTAGCTTCATGCAAAAGTAGAATGTTCGTTAAAGCCTTATGTCATTGCAATCTTGAGCATACACACTTAACTACTAACTGTATAACAGTCTCGTAACTTGCAAACTTACTCATTTTCAAACTTTTGAAATGTGTCTTAAGCTGAGTGTTTACTTACCAACTTGTCTAGAAATAGGAGTTATTTAATATAGAAATCAAAATTTGAAGAAAGGTTTAAAAAATGGAAGCCTTTCCAAACATGTGGAGAGTAAGATAAAATATTACTTTTTTAAGACAATTATAGACAAATTTTGCGTTAAAAGAGAATAATTTGATAATTTGGTTTGATCATGTTGCTTTGCAACTTATGTTTCTCTGATAGTATAAGAAATTTGTGATGTCATAATAAACGAAGTCCAGTACTTATCAATTAATCGTTATATTAAAATGGTAATAAAATATTCATAATTCCCACCTAAAACTTTTGAAATTATTAACAAGACGCTTTTTAAGAGTTCTTTTGCGAAAATAGTTTATTTAGAAACACATTTATTTCAATTTATTTAGAAATGCATGTGAATCACATTTTACGACGTATTACACAAAGATGTACACAATATTTTTAAGAGAAATACTATTCAATCCATTATATTGTGACAATACCGAATATATAATCAGTAAAGAAATGAATCTCCTTCTGAGACCTACATCGCAGAATCCAAGTTCGTGCAAGTCCATGCCAGCCCCCAGTGAAGGGCAAATTCCTCATGCGCAGCTGCGGTTTCTTCGTGCTGCCGCACGGTTGCTGCCGAGGGGGAGGCCCAGTTAAGTGAACGCACCCTTTCGAGTCACCCCCCCCCCCCGCGAATTACGAGGAACGTAGCGATCGACAGCGGCGCCACAACCCACCCATGCGTTTTATTTACATCTAGTGCAAGTGGACGTGCCGATTACGGAAATTTCCACAAAAAGCTGTTGTAAAACGCTCTTAGTGATTGGAGGGGAATTTCGTGTGACGGAGGGACCTTCGGACAATTTCATAACCTTTCACTAAAATCTAGAGAACATCCTATAACTTCTGAGTGACTGGAAGGGGTGACAGAGGTCTGTTGCGATCTTGCGTGTGCACGCCAAAAAGAGCAGATAGAATCAGATAGAATCGACAAGCAGGTAGAATCAGATAGGATCATGAGATAGTAGGAGAAAGAGTTTGGAAGTATGAGAGAAAATCTAGCTTCGGGCGAGTGCCCGCAAACATTTACATAATAATTTGATCTCAGTATAGTTCTAAGTCCTCGAATACTCTGCTGCATGCCGATGCAATTTTTTTTATGGAAATTCTCTCTACTTGATTGCACTAAGTACAACGTGTGGCAAATACACCCACACTAGTTCGCGTGGCAGCATTGCGTGCATTTGTTAATTATGAGACACGATTCTAATTTAATCGAGAAGACTAAAATCCGTTTAGTATTGTGCGATCCGAGCACTTGCCAACTGGAGCTGAGCTGTCGTGACCTTGTTGCGTCACGCCTGGCGGGAGTGCAAGAAGACGCCCGGAGTACCTGCACTACAAAAGGATCCGGCCCTACGCCCGACCGACGGATGCCTGGCTCGCTGCATCCGAGACGAGAAAGGGCGTTGACCGGAGAAAGTGGATTCTTGACAGCTGTGAGGCGTGGTCGCCCTCGACAAAATGGTGGTCAGTGGAGTGCCAGGCAATGGCTTCCGTTGCGCCCTTCAGGCATTGTTAATGAAAAGACTCTTGCTCGATAAGGCAAAATTATAACAATTCTCATAGAAAGTATTGGCCGCGCACTGGCTCTTTTAAATGAACATATAATCTCAATTTTTCTGTAAATTTAATTTTAAGATTTTATTTCGATAATATTATATTAGAATTAAGGATTAGGGAGAGGGAAATAATATCACTGAGCTCACGCGCAGGATTTGTGATTTTTTATAATTTGTTTTTTTCTTTCTTTTTTTCTTTTGATTAAATTTTACATTCTTCCTAGAACATATTTTTATTTGGTGAAGTAGCAACTACCATACATCGCCCCCTATTTTAGGCTCTCACTTCTGCCTGAGCTAGCCGGCACCCGACTCGGGTAAGAGAAGATGGACCTGATGGGGAGAGAAGTCACCAGGTAATATTCACCTGATCTCGGACGGTTCCTCAAGACGTGAAGCGAACGCAATCTCGGAATTTGATGTATTGATTGAAAAATCACAGACTAAGTTACGAGTTACGCGTTCTAAGTGCTACAAGCCGGTATTGATATGTATTTAAAAGTTGAATTTAAATGTGCACAAAACAATTAGTACCCTAAAATTATGATTTAATTAGCGGGGTGCTGTAGAGCAACGTCATCGTGTCTTAGACGTTTTGCTACGAGAAAAAATGTGTACTATGGAATTATTTCTTAAAATAAGTCCTAAAGATGAGTGCTGATCCAGAGAAGGAAATCACATTCCTCCGTGCATCTAACGTTTAGAATATTTTCAATGTGCGATTGTGACGTGATTGATAAAGTGCACCATTGCACGTTAAATTATTTATATTTATCTCTTTGAATTGTTATATTTATTCTATCGTCACTTATTAAAAATTTATATAATTTTCTCTCCTGTTTGGATGAAAATATTTCAATTACAGTCCAATAGGTATTGACTCGCACGAAATGAGCCTAAATAGTCTCAGCAACACTTCAGATGTGAACTTTTTGTTTAGCTGCATGCTTACAGTAAACGGTACTCTGAACTGATGTCGACTTCGCAGGATTTTACAACCTTTAAATTTCCTCTCTCTTTGATGTTGCATCTTGGAATGTTAAACGTCAAAGTAAGACAGTAAAGCAATCAATTGTCATTTAATTTTCGTTTTATGTCCATCGTAACACGTCATGAGAGACCTGTGTTTTGTCGTAAACGTAATATTTGTGAGTTTGGCCCAAATATTCAAGGAACAACTAGTGCTTGTCACCATTGTGGTATTAGCAGATGTGAGGATAGCAACTTGCCATGTGGGTGTCAATAAACTCATGTGTTTTTTTTTGTCATTTCGCTGAGCGACTATTCAGTTCTTCCTTGTCTTCGTAGGAATACTAACATTAGTTGAGTTAAATGACAATTTTCCTGATATCGTGACCAAAAATAGCATTTTAAAACGAAATATTATTACAGTTAGATTCGCCATGTTACACATTAATATGTTACTATTACCATTTTCTTAGGTGTCTTGAGTTTATACACAATTTATCTGTGCAGCAATTTATCTACGTACTACATCTTCGAAGTCTCTCGCATCGCTTGTCATTACAAGTGTCGAAATGAATCATGAACCGCACGTAATCTACAGAATACGTGCAACAATTACATTTTTCTGGAACTAAAACCACTGAATTCGGCTGCCTGCCACAAGATGTTCGGTTGCCTATCTCCTATGCGATCACATAAAAGTCACATAATATCAGCAGCACGCAAGAAACACAAAATCTTCGAGCGATGTGGCATCAGCATTTCCATAAAAGTGCTTCTATGTATATAAATGTGTTCACGGCAGGTTTTCTTGGAGTACTCCCGCTTCCCCTACTGCATTCTACGCTTTTATTAACCATCATTCCACTAAGGGTTCAAGGATCACAGAGGCGTCTTGGTGGTAACCGAGAAACTATCTGAGTATGGCCGTGGCTACTTAAGCGGAATATCGATAGGAAGGGTTCTGGCGAATTATAGGGAGAAGGGAATTAATGAAGTACTGGACGTCCCCTAGTTACGGATTATAAGGAGCGGATGAAATGTCAGTGACGGTGCGGGGTACAGCTTGGCCGAAGCTGGTTCCTGAGGAAAAACTAGTTTAGTATAGTTATCGAACAACTGTTATACTCGCAAATCAATTATTTACTCCGATGTTTCCAATCTGCCTGAACTGCGTTAACCTTCATCGGCGTGTCATACCAGGCCATACGTTAACATCCACTGATCATCATGTTGCTGCATGCCAGCCTGACCCCTGAAACTGAGAGATCCGTCAATTTGAACAAGTGTCAGGCAGATAATTGACGTGTGTACATCAACGAGTTTACGCTCTGATAGAATGTAGCTCGTATGGCTAATGCTATGATCAGTGGTATCCATAATTTCCTTATGACTTCCACGAGAATACTCGGGAAGTGTCCTACACAATGGGCCACGGACGATGCACATTCTTTCCTTGGACTTTGCACCTTCATTTCAGTCTATCTCGCCAATAAGGACAGGATGGCCATGGGCAGTACTAGATCCACTACCTCCTCCCACATATTTATCCTAACGCTATTCATTTATATTCAGTTAAGAATAATCTTTACTATTTTTGACTGGAGTCAAATTGTCTTTGCCCAAAATATGTACTATATATCTGTAAAAAATTTGGAAGGGTTATACGCTATCTGACATCAAATAAAATTATTAAATCGGAATAATTTAGGCTAAACAATCGATTTAAACTAGATTTTCAATAATAATTGATAAAAATGAAATGGAAATCAATTAAAAAAGGCATTAGTGCTAAATGAAAACATTAAATTATACTACTTTAACTTTTATGAAAATGTATAAAAAATGACACAAATCACTGGGTAACAATGGCAAGCTATCACAATATATTCAAATTAACTGCATGGATGTTGACGGAATCTAAGGAATAGTCGTGATTTTTACTACCAAAGTAAACGCAAACTAGTAGTGCCACAGCGGCATATGTTTTCAGAAATCATATATAAATTTCCAATTTTTGAAAATTTAGAGAGGTCAACGAAAATCAGAACTGCACCATTCTTTTAGACGTTCCTTGTTCTATCTACGGGTCAATTCATTTTAAGTGGTCCAGCGCTGGTCGCTCGACCATCTCGAGAAAATTTTATACTTTATACATAAATTTCCTTATATTTTGACTGTTGGATGATTTATTTTCTTTGTGTTCTTTGATTTATTTTTATTGTATCTGGTTTTCAAATGGCGGCATTTTTTTAACGCCGGGCGCCATTTTTCGCGTTTGTAGACATTTTACTCTTTTCTAAATTACTCAGTTTCGGATTGGTCTGGCATTCTAGAATAAAAGGCTTTCAATTCAGTATACTCTGGCCAACAAACCTAAGTCTTGTTTATCTACCCTCTACGTTTTATTTGAGAAATATTTGCAACCAAATCTAGGGAATGCGAATGAGCCATACATTTGCCATACTGCTTATTATTTCTGAACATTTCTTCAGAGATTCGGACGATTGCACAGTACTACTTAGGTGCAAATAACGCGACTGAGTTAAAAAAAACAATATAAGAGAATCAGCGAATATTGTGTCAGTGCAGAGGCAAAACATGACACGTGGTACGGTATGGCAGACATTGAACGTGCCATGGGCACCACTCACTAGGGGCTCTATTTAGAGTAATACAAATAATAACAATCCTAATTTGACATTAAATCATAATTTGTAGCTAAATTACAAAATCAAAATATTACTGAGTGCTACAACAATGTATGCAAATGTATGGTAAACACTAAAATAAATGCACAGAACTGTTGCAGTCATTTTCAAAGTATATTTAAAGTCAAGGTGATTTAAAGGTGGTAAAATGGTTTTTATTTTTTAACTGCAGGCCAGTTGTAAAAATCTGAAAAAATCACCACAATTTGTGTTTTAAGAGGCAGCTTTGAGATCTTTTTCGAGTCTGTCCTAAGACACAATAAATCATTTTTTGTTATTTTTTCAAAAATAGTTTTTTGTGTTTGAATTTGGGTTTGAGAAAATGTCAAAAAATATTTTTCTGATAGTATAAATTGTTTTCTTATTTATCATATTTTTCAGTCAGATAAAATTGTGTTAAATTGGCGAAAAATAAAATAAAATAAAAAAACCACGTATTTGACTGTATAGGAGTGTGGGTGATGGGACTGGTGCTAAGACACCTTTCAAAAATATTATTTTCTATGTTAGAATTATAATGTAACTACTCATAAGTCATTTGGCTTAGAGGAACCTTTTACCCTCTTATCCGGGGATATCCTTTATTCTGGTCATTGCAGTTCATAAAACTGAAACTTTTAGTGACAGATTAATTATTGTAGTTCATTATCTAGAGCAAATCATGGATTACATGCTGCAAAAATAATTATATTATCATTAACAGTTTGATTTATGCTGTTTTTTACGTGCCTGAATATGCTGAAAATTTCCAATTCGGGATAATGCATCTGAAGTTCACTAGAAGAAAGATAGCAAGAAAGTTTGAAGCATTTAAAAGAGAATAAAGCAAAGCATAAGATCCAATGAAAATTAAGAACACTTATTTTCACGATTTTTCATAATTCTTAGGTAGGCAGCTACTTTAAAAATGTGTTAAAGAAAATAAAAATTACGCAAAAATTCTCATATTTTCGAAAAATAGGACATGACATTATTTGAAGATATTTTTGATGAACACATTTCATTTGGAAAAAAATATTTATCTTCATATTTGTAGTTTTAAGAACACGAAAAAAATTGAATTTTGGTAAGTTTCGAAACGTCGTGGTTTTCAACGAAAATTAGACCTGTAACATTCTCTTAAATGTCTTTCACACAATCTAACAACAAAATTTAATAAAAAACTATGGAGCAATTTTTTTAAAAAAAAGACTACCCCAGAGGTAAGGGTAACCCCGAAAAATAAAATATCGATTTCAAATTTAAGGGGTCGCGACATCAGCCAAATCGATTAGGGAACATCAATTTTCCAGAAAATCGCCGAACAATTTAGTCGGTAGCCTTATCCATAGATGGACAGACATAGACGTTTGGCCGTCAATCGATTTTTCGGTATCAAGGACCCACAAAAAATGGATTCTGCTTACATCCCGTTACATTAGATTTTTTTTCTAAATTTAGCAATCGGATTTATCCTTTTTTCATTACCAGGGCCTGGCAACAAGCGTTTTTCTGCCGCGAATTTGCCGCTTTACCCCGAAACAGTACATAATCTTCTCTCTACTGCGTAAGCGGTAGCGAAAAAGTAAAATTGCTCATATAACCACCGTTTGGCGCTTTGGAGTGTTCTAGTTGTTAAATTTACCAACATAACTCCAGCGTAACACTAAAAGTTGTGAATTCTTGCTACGGGAGATCTTCAACAATGACTCTGCCGCACGGACGCGCCGACAGCGCCATGCGCACAAAATTACCTTCATTACCAAAATTAGTTTGAATGGCGAGCGGCGTCTTACATGGAGTCTTGCTGACCCATAACATTATCTGCGACAAAGAGGACGGCATAGTGACGCATTTAATTTGAGAATTCAACCTGAGCGCGCAATATAAAAATGGCCGGCAAAACACAATAAAAATCAATTAAAATCCTAACTCTTTAGGATTTTTCTCGAGTTCCTGGGTATCTAACAGAATTATACACTCCTCTCAAAATTTCGGGAGTTGCAGTCTCTTTTAAATTTTTACGGGGATTGAAAATTAGTAATACTAGTAGCCTGCAGCAAATATGCTGCTGAAGAAAACCACAAAAAATGGTTTTCCAAAAACTAGCACGCTCAATGGTCAAGAACTATGAACGAGCGTTCCAGTCCCGACCACCGGACCGTTCACATCGCAGAGCGTTCGTAAAAGTCGTAATACTAGACATGGTATGGGCCCGACCGATACCAACCCGTTTGTATTTGAAGTGCTTCTGGTCCTAAGCACATTAAATAAGTGGAATATTTAATGTTAATAACTTTCACCAATGGCATTCAAGGTGAAACCATCAAGAGGCAATATAGATATCAATGCTCTTTACGTGCAACACCGCACTAGCGGTATTCCGCATAGCAACTTCATCTATTTGCCTACCTCACACAGTGAAAGTGATACACACGAGGAGACAGCCATGGAATCATTAGAAACTTCTTGTTATGAAGATAGATCGCAACATACAACGCTTGTAACCTTAGGCAGCCAGCCTCAGGGGGAAGCCAACATAAACCAAAGGAAAAAGGTCAGTGGGCGAGGACGCTACTAACAGCGATAACAAAAAAATGTGCAAGTGACAGTGACAGTGATGATGACAAAAGTTATACACCAGTGCCAATCAGTGTACCACCTACAGACGGTTCCAAAGTTGTAAACACTAATAATTCCTCACCTTCAAAGACCCAGCAAACAAAAACTTTTCGGTATTTTTCAAAAATGTCCACCTCTCAAAAACTGATAGTAAAATCATGCAAGATTTAAAACAAAGACATCCATCCACTGTTAAAATCACGCCTCCAGGAGGTCAGCCATCCCATTCCTGTAATAACGGCCAAGTTCAACGGCAATGAACCACTGGAAACAATTCTTAACATATATCAAATTTGCATCCTCAAAGTCCCCACCGAAAGAAGGAAAACATCAAAAGGCCCACTAGTGTTATAGACGTTTGGACATTGGACACTCTAAAAGCAACTGCAACCACAAAATTAACTATGTGAATTATGTTCTCATAACCACTATACGGTCCGGGAGAGATGGTTCAAGGCATCAACTGATGTTACTGCAGTCCCTCTGACCGGGAGGTCCTAGGTTCGAGTTCCGACGGTGGCAGGATTTTCCACACTAGCTTGTCAGCTAGGTCGAAACTTGTCGCTGACAGCAGGAGAATTCTAGCGTTCGGCTGCTCTGATCGATAGTTTTCCGTAGTCTCCGATCAATCCCAGGCAAATGCCGGAGCAGTACCTTAACAATCGGGCCACGGACCTCGTGTGATCTTTCCTACTTCTTCCTTGTCCTATCCTCTCCCCTTACACACACTTACACTAACATGCACTACACTACCACACAGGCCGGCAGACCGGTCGGGGCGGTGTCCTGCTGATGGGAGATACCTGGTTAGGGAAAACCGCTTTTGTTTTACCCGAGTTCTTGAGTAACAAAATCATTTACACACACGGCGAAAGACTACTTAGTTGTGAATCAATTTCTTCACGCATACGAAATTACTAATGTAGATAAAATACCTGGCGTTACCGGAGCTTTCGTAATATCCAATCCTTGTGAAAGAGAAGACCACTTTTATATAAACCACTGTGTTTAAGATTATTATTTTTAATGTAATTGATTCAAAATTTAATAAAATGCTATCATTGTCTTTCATTTTCTTTTACGGTACATTGCCATTAGTCTAAACATTTTTATAAACATAAAGATAATTTGATTTAAACTGCAATGGGGTGTCTGTTAATTACATAAAAAGGTAATAAATTTCATGCAAATAATATAATAATGGTAATAATAATTCTATAATAATAATATTAATAATAATAATTAATAATAATATAAAAACTGATGATTCATAAAACATTACCTTAAATTAAATTCATAAACTGTTGAACGTTTCGAGGAAAGGGTTCAAAGGGTTTTGCAGGCAATCTATTCCAATCCCTTACCGTTCAATATGTGAAAGAGAATTTCCCGACATCCGTTCTCTGCGGTCTTAAATTTATTTTGTGCCTGTGATCCCGTCTATTGATGAACGTAGGAATACTTAGTGGTCGTTTAATATCTTTCCCAGCTGGATGACCACTATAAGCTTCATACTAAGCACCGAGTCTTGCTAAATTACGCTTGTTTTCGACTGAATCGCAGTCTGCCATTTTCTTGTCCCTGAAAGTAAATTTAGCTGCCCTACGCTGAATCCTTTAAACATTCTTATACTGCATAATTTTGTGCGGATCACAACAAATTGCTCCATATTCCATTATTGGACGAACAAGCGATAAATAAGCAATTTGCTTCGCGTTTACTGTACTCTTTTTAAGATGCTCATTACAAAGTGGGATCTCCACGCTTTCCCTACAACAAAATTTATGTGACTTTTCCAGCATAATTTACTGACGAAATGGAATCCTAGGTACTTGCACGAAGAAACTCTTGGATTAATGTCGTTATTTAAGCAATAAATTGTTTCGCTGTTATGACCCCTGCCTAAAGGGATGGATTTGCTTTCAGTTATTTTTGGTCATGCCATTATTTTCCGCCATGTAATATAACGTTTCTAGATCCCGTAGCAGCATTTTTTCAATATCTTTCGAATTTATAATGCGATGTATTACGCAATCGTCTTGCAAATAGCCGAACATTGGACATTAAGAGCGCTGGTAAATCATTAAAGAACGTTAGACATAGAAGAGGGCCAATGACACTGCCTTGCGGAATTCCTGACGTAACGCTTGCACAGGAAGATAACCCTTGCCCAATTCGGACTTTCTGCTTCCTATCTCGTAGACACTCGCTAATCCACCCCACCATCCTGGGATCGATGCCTGAATTCATTAATTTATTAACTAGTCGATCGTGTGGAACAACATCGAACGCTTTGGCAAAATCTATAACTATTGAATCTACTCTCGCGCCCGCGTCAATTTCATCTGCTATATCGTGAAATAGCGTGACTATCTGACTTTCGCATGAGTAACCACTCATGAAAGCGTGTTGGCCATGATAGAGCCATTTTTTGATTTCCCATTCGTGTTTCATGTAACTCGTAACGCGATGCTCCATAAATTTGCAGACCACTGACTTGAGACTTATCGGCCTATAATTAACCAACATATTATTTAAATCATTTATTTGCCGCAACTATGTTATATTAATCTACAAAGCAACTGTGCAAGGACACAGCGACAATCTCGAAGAAGATCCTGCACAAATTTTATATCTATTGATGAATGAGATGAATGATTATTTGTGATTCTGGACGCATTAACTAAGAAGTTCATTAGTCCCATAAGTGTAGTGCATGATTTTCATCGGGAGGTGGCGGTGAAATTCTCCCGCTCGATGGCGACATCCAGCGTCAACCTACCGTCGATTGATTGTTAGTGATTCCGAACGCGTCAACTACTGAGGTCGTTAGCTGTGTAAGTGTAGTGCATGCTTTTTCATCTGGAGGTGGCGGTGATCTCCCGCTGAATGGTGAGTTCCTGCGCAAATTAAAAGTTCTAATTCCTCGACCGGTCTCCTGACATGTATGATAGTGTAGTGCATTTTCGTGCGTGTGTGTAAGGGGTGAGGATAAGAAAATGAAGAGAAAGGAAAGATCGCGCACGGTGCGTGGCCCGTTTGTTAGGGTACAGTTCCGGCAATCGCCTGGTGTTGATTGGAGAAACCACAGAAAACTACCGATCAGAGCAGCCGGCCGCTAGAATTCTCCTCCAGGCAGCGACTGAATTCGACGTAGCTGACAAGCGAGTGCTGTCGCCGTCGGGATTTGAACCTAGGATCTCCCAGTCTGAGGCACTGCAATGACATCAGTTGATGCACGGAGACACCTCTCCCGGTTCATCTATTCATACACTTTTTTTGCAGTATCGATGTCGGGTACATGTGGTTGTATTCACTTTATTAGAATAGATTTTCTCCGTGTGCGGAAGAGCGAAAACAGCGCAGTCCGCAGGGTGTGAGCGGTGGCTGCGGGCACAGAGCGAAAGAGTATCTCGAGCGTCCTCCTCGCTCGGGCCGCTCGGGCCGCGCCTTCGCCTCCAACATGACGTCCGGCGCGCGCTGGCCCAGATATAGCGCGGCGGCGGCCGGAGGCGGCGGCAGGGGCGGGGCCGGGGGTGGGGACCATCCTGCAGCTTCTCACTCGCAGGTCGCGCCCCCTGGCGTCAGCGGCAACGCCCACGCGCGTTTCTTGTCCCCCCCACGCCCACGCCTTGCGGAGGCGAGTGCTGACGACGTACGATGGTGGATTTGATTGATTGATTGGTTGATTAGCTGTTGACGCGCCCGAAATAACTAATGTCATTATTCCCGTAAACGTTGTGCATGCTTTTATCGCTTGAGGTCGAGATGAGCTCTCCCGGCAGATGGTGAGATCTGGCGCCTACTTACGTTCGCTTGCGAGGATTTCCCACCACCAGGTATCTCCCATCAGCGTGGCACCGCACCGGCCGGGTGGTAGTGTAGTGTATGTAAGTGTGTGTAAGTATGGGATGAGTATTCGTGTAGCACAAGGAAGAGAAAAAAGAAGTTCCCGAGCGCTCCAGGGCCGTTTAGTTAGGGTACTGCTCCGGCATTCACCTGGTGTTGATCGGAGAAACCACGGAAAACTACCGATTAGAGTAGCCGACCGCTAGAATTCTCCTACAGTCTGCCGATGAATTCATCCTAGCTATGCAGCTAGTGTCGAAAATCCTGTCATCGCCGGGAATCGAACTCTAGGACCTTCTTGTCGGAGACACTGCGGGGCATTGCATCAGTTGATGCCTTTTGTTGATTGTGAAAAATTGATTTTTTAATTATGTGTGGGATTCAATTGTAATAACTTGAAACTGATATATGATATACGATTCCGTCCCCGTGTTGTTCTCCGTGGTGTTCTCCTCTTGGGAATGGTGGTATCTCGGGAGTGGTGGTGTTCTCCAACACCGGATGGTGAGATCCAGCGCTGACTACTCGTCTGTTTACAGGGGATTCCCCTTCAGGAATCTCCTCCCAACGCGGCACCGCATCCAAGCTTTAAGCTTCTGACTGCTCTCCCGAGATGGGTGGTAGTGTTGTGGCTAAGAGTACGTGTGTGTGTAAGGGGAAATGATAATCAGAAAGAATTGGAGGGAAAGAGTGCATGCAGTGCATGCCCTTTTGTTAGAGTACTGCTCCGGCATTTGTTTGGTATTAATCGGAGAAACTATGAGTACAAACAGAGCAGTCGACCGCCAGAATTCTCCTCCAGACAAAAGTTGATTTCGACATCGCGACATAGCTATATACCTACTTTCAAAAAGCAGCCACCGTCAGGTTGGGAACATTAGGAACCGGCAAAGATGGCTCAGGGCATGAACTGATGCCACTGCAGTGCCTCTGATCGGGAGATTCTGGGGTTCGAGTCCGGACAGTGGCAGGATTTTCAACACTAGCCAGATAGCTAGGTCGAGTTCTGTCGCTCTTTGAAGGAGAATTCTACCGGCCCGCTTCTCTGATCAGTAGTTTTCCATGAATTCTGAGATCAACACCAACGAATGCCGGAGCAGTGGGGCACGAACGCGTGCGATCTTTCCTTCCTCTTTCTTGTCCTTCCCTCACCTCTTGTTTGGGGTACACATACACTTGCATGCACTACAGCCAGGAGACTAGTCAGAAGCTTAGTGCTTGTCCGGCCTGGAGCGGGTACCCACTGGTGGAAGATACCTGGTTGGAGGTTTTCCTGGGTTTACTCAATCGCTTAAGGCGTATGCCGGGATGGCCCCTAGTCTTGCATCCCAGAAATAAATGTAAAATCTGCCCTCCTTCTTTAAATTTGTTCACAGTTGTGGCATTCGGGATATAGAAGAATTTCTGGCATTTTTCGAAGGTAATATTATTGATTTACCACGCCCCTCTTGTAAATAGAATCATGGATTTTTTTCTATAATATCATGTTAGCTTTGGAATCATGAAAATTTGACTATGAAAATACATTCACACCTTGTTTCATTAGTTATGCGAAGCACATCACCGTTAGCTACTACGATCATTGCAATTTCGTAAGTAACGTAAAATGTCAGTTATCACTATTTCCGCCCAAATGCCTCAATTGTAATGATGTAAATGTAAATATTTAACTGGTTAGGCGGAAGAGCAGGCCTTACGGCCTGAGCCTCGCCAGAAATAAAGACATTATTATTATTATTATTATTATTATTATTATTATTATTATTATTATTATTATTATTATTATTAAAATGGCCGCGAGGAGACATACTAAAACGGCGCCGGATCTCGCCATCCAGCGTGGTAATATTTCTGCCACCTCCCGCGATAAAAAGCGTTCACTAATCTGACGGGACTAATAACCGAAGCAGTTGACGCCACCCGTAATCACAAATCAATCAATCGAACTCTTGGATCATCCAGTCACAGTCATGAAACATCACCCACCTCGACAGAGACGCGGCTCATCCCGGTCAGCCTAGATCAGTGATCGCCAAACCGTCGATCGCGATCTACTAGTAGCTCGCGGGGCAATTTTCGGTAGTTCGCGGTCATGCTCAAGGTTGCTGACCTACTAGTAGCGATCTACTAGTAGCTCGCGGGGCAATTTTCGGTAGTTCGCGGTCATGCTCAAGGTTGCTGACCTGGGTTTGTTCCACAGAGCACAAAGTACAGAAACAAACTCACTAATGAACATTTGAACAATTGTATTCGAATGGCAGTCACAACCTACTCTAACAACGCAATCTTGTTTATGACAAAAGGAATGCCATCCTTCTCATTAGCAAGTGCGATGAAAAATCTGTTCCCACATTTATAATTAGTTACTAAGTATATTTCAATGTTTTTGTAATGTGAAATTCCATTTTAATTTATTTTTCGTGTATGAAGTTTTATTAAAATTTGTTTCACATTTAATAGAAGTGTATGTTTATAAACGATAAACAAATGTTAAGATTTGAAAAAAAAATTGTCTTGCTTTCTTGGCAACTCCCAGTGGAATTGAAAACGGTATGATTGCTCACAAGCTTCATCTGCTTGACGACCGCTGGCCTAGACAATATGAACTCAGCGGGTTTCAATTGAGGAACGTTTATTTAAAACCCAATAAATGCAAAAGAAATCCAATACGAGTTATACATCGTTTAGGTATCTTTTGCGCCCGCTTTGTCATCTCTCAAATCAGATTTTAACAGAACTCGACAAATTTTATAGAAAACTCTAGCTTTAATCATTAAAAATCACAGAATTTAAAAAAAAAAAAACAACGAGATATAAATGTATTCTATCTACGTTCGTTTTATGAACTAGTTGTGGTACAGAATAGCACAGACTTTCTCGTAGTAACGTTTTCTATATTCCCTGGTTTGGTCTGGCATTACGGTCTTGCCCATTCCTCTTAGCAGCTGCGATCTATCGCCGCCGAAAATAATTTTTTTGGTTGCTTTTTTCAATTTTCGGTTTTCTAATAGAAGCAAAATATTACTTTAAGAATATTAAGGAGTATAATCTTGTCCTAAATGGCAATTTTCATTGAAAAAATTGGAGACGTTTTGAAGAAAATAGCGTTGAAGTGTTACTGTAAATGCGAAATTTGAACCTCTTTTTCACAGACACATTTTGAATTTTCGAAAAACTTCATTTGAAATAATTTGAAGCTCCTCATCTCAAAAATACAATAGTGTTTACAAATCTCTGGATATTCACGGCGTGAGAAATATTTCAAAAAAATTACAATCGTGTAATTTTTGTAAAAACAAAAGAATACCCCAAAATGAACTTTACGTCATGTTAAACAACGCTACGCATGGATTTGAAGCTAGTGATGTTCACGGACGGACGGACAGACGGACGGAAGTTTAAAAAAAGCACTCTTTCGGTATTGGGGCACCCCAAAACGTGTATTTCCGTTGATATCTCGAAATCCATTTTCCGCAGCATTACATAACTTTCTCTATACTAAGTATATTATTCCGTGTATACGTACGTATACGAGAAAGTTTAAACCATTTTGCATTTATCGAGTTTTGAGAAAACGCTCCTCTCTTTGTCCGGGAAGTGCTTCCGCAGCGCCCACTGTGCCCCGCCGTGGTGGCGCGGCGCGGCGCGGCGCCATGCTCCCGCTGCCTGTGATCGGGGCCGGCCGCGCACTTGTTAACGGGTCCTTCGGTTATTTTTGCGTGTCGAGAGACGAGTCCCTTGTATTCGGCGCCTGCTTTGCGAATTCTCTCCAGCCCGGTTTGCTTTCCGCCTGCCGAACGCCCTTGTGGGCGGGGCGCTCCGTGTAAACACGGGCTTCGATCGGAGCTGCGATTCCCGGCAAGATGGAACTTTTAACTCTGGGAGGGGAAAAGGAAGAAAATCCTAACAAGTTCTGCTTACCAGGGAACTTGTTTCATTATATTTTTTGTTTT
Source organism: Teleogryllus occipitalis (assembly GCA_011170035.1). Taxonomy (NCBI): domain Eukaryota; kingdom Metazoa; phylum Arthropoda; class Insecta; order Orthoptera; family Gryllidae; genus Teleogryllus; species Teleogryllus occipitalis. The sequence continues at coordinate 23,853 of BLKR01015548.1, forward strand.
GTGACGTTTCGTTTCAAAGTGGGCCACTTATCGGAGGGGAGAATGTTTTTTTTTTTTTGTTTTTTTTCAAGCCAGTAGATTCCATGTCGTGGAGGATTTATTAAGAACAAAATAAGATCATCCGCAGTGGCCAAGGAGAAAGTATCGTAACACGAAAGTTCGAGACCTACGTTTAGTTTAGGTGTTCTTATTTATTTAGTTGAAATACTATTGAACAATGAGCATTTCGGGACTTTCAATTTCAATTTCTCTATCAGCAATCTTTAAAAACCCCTTCTTCTTGAATGTTCCTATGTATGCGAAGTATGATAAAAGATACACAGACGTGTGTGTGTGTTTTCTCATGAGATTTATATCAAACCTCCGGGAGTGAAATTTTACCTACTGGGGCTATAACAGTACTTTGTTGTATTATTCCCAACGGTGACGTTTGTGTTTCAAATTTACGTTTATTACGTTATTATTAACGGTCACATTTACGTTTATTCCATTTCAAATTGTATGAATCTTCCCTACATCTCAAGGGAAATACACTGACAAATTAGTTCTGATTTCTTGTGAAAGAAACCATGTCGAATCAACCGCGCTCGCACTTGCCATGACTTCTGTGCTGTATGATTGTGAGAAAGAAGAGATTAAAGAAGACGCAGAGCGATAAATAATTTTAGGGTATAAATTACAAAGAATGTTTTAAAAATTTAATAATGAATACTATGTCTTGAACGATATTATTAGATAAAGCTTTTTTAGGGATTTTGTTTATAATAATTATGACTCAAAAAACAATAAAAGCTTAAAACTAATTTCAAGACCCAAAACGTGATGATCAGGGTGACATCAGTTCACACAGAGTTGACTCTCCGTACTTCTTACTTTCTGGCTTCGAAGTAGTGTGACATACCGATATGTCACATGAAAATAAACTAACATTTATTTGAAGACTATATGGTGGAATATGCCTTAAGAAGTTTAGACGATCGAAAGGTCAGCTACACCAAAATATAACGAACGCATGGATTGGCTGGGTGAGAGAAGGACGGTCAAATGTTATGAAAAAAAAGAAGGGAGTTTAATACGAAGCTTCGAAGGGTGAATCATGCAGGAAGAATTGATTCTGACCGGCATCGCGTGTCTGAACTGATCGTAGGTTGTGAGAGGGAGCGAGTGTAATGCAGATAGTCAGAGTCGGGTTTTTCAAATCGTGAAAGTTTAAGGACAGTAAATGATATTGCAGATATTCCATGTGGAAGTAATATTGACGCATAAATTGGGACTTTGTCGGGAGTGGTAATCGAGTTATAGGTTTCGGGACTATGTCATAGGACGTAATCGGGACTGATAATTTTGATAGTTTGACACCATCTTGGATAGGAGCAGAAGAGGATTTCTTGGAACTTTGGACTACGGCAAGCTCGCAAGATATTTCGACTGAGAAGTCTTCGAGGGACATCAACGAAGAATAGATAAGTTAACCGCGGTATAAAACTCTAAATTCAAAGATATCTTGATCAAAGGCCTAACATCAAAATCATTTATTAAATTCACTATATTGTTTGCAAAAAGGTAACAATAAACTTTGTTAAATTTTGTTCTTTAGAAAAGAAAGTGATCTTTCATTTAGTCAATCCAAACAGTAATGAACTAGGAATTAGAATCATTCTATTTCAGATTCCCAGCAGCGCTGTATAGTCTGCGGATCCTATAATCCATTATGAAGGTAATAAGGATTATAATATATCGTGACCCATTGACCCAGCAAGCCGGACGCTAAGATCTTTGCGAGAAATTAATGTAGAGAGAAAATTTGTATATCTCAAAATGGCGCGCCAACGTGATGCATAATTTGTTATAATTTATAACAATTGGTGACACGGATAAAATTAGTCTTATAAATTATAATAAAGTGATCCAAAGGGAATCTGAAATTTATGGATTGACATTTGAAATTAATTGTTAATTATAAGAAAGAGCCAAGACCATGTCATTGGTGTGATTTTAAAATAATTTAACAGAGAGATTTTAATTTGTATTAGAATTCAAAATGGATACTAGGAGCAAAAAATTGCGTATGGAGAATGTTAATGTAGATGATATGGCGTCTGCTAATACTAACCCCGAGGGAGAAATCTCGCGTGAAATTATTGAGATTGAACCACAAGAAAAGGAAATAATGGCTGCACCGTTAGGAAATATGGACCCTAATAATTTAATTCTTAAAATGTTAGCAGAAATGAACGCAAAACTTGAGCATAATAATACTAAATTAGAGGGAATTACTTCAGATATGAATACTAAATTAGAGGGAATTACTTCAGATATGAATACTAAATTAGAGGGAATTACTTCAGATATGAATACTAAATTAGAGGGAATTACTTCAGATATTAATACTAAATTAGAAAAAAATAACGCTAAATTGGAAGGAATGACATCGAAAATGTCATTAGAATTGAAGAATTTTCGTCAGGAAATACACGAGGAAATAGTGCAATTACGGGTGGATACATCGGCTGAATTCAACATTATTCATTGTAAAATTGAGTCTTTTAATAATCAAGTCGACCAAATGCAGAGGGAATTAAAAGAATCTGGCGACAAAATTAATTCCAAAGTTAATAATTTACAGGAGAGCATTGTGACATTGGGACATTTACATGACCAACAATGCGAAAAGTTGACAATCGTCGAATCGCGTGTAGATGATTTAAACACAATGTCGCTTCAACATGGCGAAAAGATTGAAAACATAGAAGCTAAATTAGTTTATTTGGATAGTAAATTAGAAAAACGAATACAGGAGGGACTTAGAAACATTAAAATGGTGCAAGAATCTGAATCTGGGAAATATATGTCGGACATTAAGGACAAGATTGAACAGTTAGAAAACGAATTCATGATGCGTTCGCAGGGAAATATAGCAATGAATGCATCGGCGCTTGTAATACCAAGCCACCTAAAATTTCATGGTGATATGAAAGAACAACCGTGGTCGTTTATTTCAAAATTAGAGAATTATTTTATGATAAATAATATCCCCGAAAGATTAAAATTGCATATAGTAGAACAAGCCATGTCGTCCAATGCACATCATTGGTTGACCTCTTTAGTACCGGAACCGACTAATTATAAGGAATGGAAGGATAAATTCTTAAAAAGATATTGGAACGAAAGCCACAAGTTTGATCTAAAATACAAATTAATGAGTGAAAGGTATAAGAAGGGTGGAGCCGAGAATAGGTGTGACTTCGCAACACGTAAAATAGCAGCATTCAAGGCATGCGAAGACCGAATGGATAGCAATGAATTAATTAGAATTATTATTCGTCAGTTGCCTGTAAATATCCAAAATTTATTGTGGAACTCTATGCCTATTGATTCTGAGGATCTGGTCGAACGTTTAAGTCGATTCGACCAGACATTGAATAGTGATTATGATCGTAGTAACGGGTATCAATATAATGAAAGCAGGAACGAGAATAACAATGGAACGGGAAAAACAATGAATAATTACAACCGCCAAGGAAATTATAGCTCAGAAAGAAAGGATGACAGGGGAAATAGTACTAAAATGGAAAATAAAAAGACAGGAAACGGGTATCCGCGGAGGTTCAAAGAGGACAATAAACGGGAACATGTGGAAATTAATGCGATTGAACAGGAAAACTCCCAGTGTTCGAAGTAAATGGGCGGGATACTTCGAACGATGATAATGAGGGCGTGATGGTTCTTAAGGAGTTGAATAGCATTGAAGTATCGGCGGAAGATTTATTAAGGGAAGATACGGACGATCGGGCGGAGAATAGCACGTTTTTAATTTTGAAGGGGATATTTCGGAATATACCTGTAGACATTTTAATTGACACAGGTGCTAATGTTTGTGCAGTGTCGGAAAAATTATATGAGCAGTTAAAGAAAAAGGGAAATAAAATTGAGGAGCTACCCACTAGGAGTTTGGATATTCGGACAGCTAATGGAAGGCGCATCGAAACGAGAAGTCGGCAAATTTGGGTGGAAGTGGAAGTCCAAGGGATGACAATTCAGTTTCCGGCAATTGTAGTGAAGAATTTGATTCGTCCAATTATTTTGGGGATTGATGGCCTAAAAATGTATGACGCCAAGGTCGACATAGGTAACAGGAGTATATTGTTACGAGGTGACAAAGGGCAACAACATTGTTTAGGGATCAAAGACCAGGAGGGCGAAGATATGTGTATTTGCGATATTGCGGAACAAATTGAAGAGACCAGGGACCAGATCCACGCGGCAGCAGAGGGCGCGGTCGACGAAAACGGAATAGATGCTAGTGAAGCAATTGAAATGTTAGTCAATGAATATAAAGATGTTTTTGGAAGTTCAAGGGAGCCGGTAAAGGGATATCAATTTAAAATTGAATTGATGGATGAGGAACCTTTTAATCTGAAACAATATCCAATCCCCCATGTATATAAAAGCGAAGTACGTAAACAAATAAACACGATGCTTGAGGATGGTATAATAAAAAAATCGATGACACCGTATGTAAGCCCAATAGTGATAGTTCGTAAGAAAGACAATAAGATCAGATTTTGTGTGGATGCTAGGAAACTCAATAGCAAGACCATCGCTCGTCATGAAAAACCGCCGAAATTCGATGAAATGATGTGGAAGGTAAAAGGAGCTCGGATATTCACGGGACTGGATTTTATTGCGTCGTACTGGCAAATTGGACTACACCCAGAATCGCAAAAATTTGTCAGTTTTTCATTTGAAGGCAATACGTATAGTTTTCAGAGGATGGCCTTTGGATTAAAGAATAGTGGCGCAGCTTTAATCAGTTATTTGGACGATGTAATACCGGATGAGCTAAAGGAAACTACTCTCATGTACGTCGACGATATTGTGTTATTCTCTACCAATATGTTTGAACATTTAAAGAAGTTGAAAAAACTATTCGAAATCTTTCGGAAGTATAATTTAAAATTAAATATTGGAAAATGCCAATTCGGGAGGAGGAATATAAAATTTATGGGGCACGTCATATCGGATCAAGGAATGTCGATGCAAGATAAAAAGAAAGAATTGATTAAGAATTTTCCGCGACCTCGGAATGTAAGGGAAGTTAGAAGATTGATTGGGGTGTGCAATTATTATTCCCGGTTTTGCAAAGGTTATTCAGAAATAATACACCCAATAATAGAATTGCTAAAGAAGGGGAGGAAATGGGCGTGGGATGCAAAATGTCAAGAGGCGTTTAAAAAATTAAAAGAACTATTTGAGAAGACATTTTTGATCAGTTATCCAGATTTCGACAAAAGAATGTATCTACAAGTGGATAGTAGTGGATTTGCCATGGGAGCTGTGTTGTTCCAATACGACGAAAAGAATAAGCAGAGAATAATCGCCCTAGAAAGTCGTGTTTTGACTCTTGGCGAACGACGTTTTACTATCAGTGAACGGGAAGCTTTAGGAATCGTGTGGGCTACGCAGAAATTACGGGCTATATTAATTGGACGACCATTTACCGTCATTACGGACCACAAGGCCCTAATTTTCTTAATGAGAAGTCATTTGAATAACGATAGATTGTTGAGATGGTCACTATGGCTTCAACAATTTGATTTTAACATCCAATATTGTGAAGGCCGTGATAACGTTTTGCCCGATTATTTATCGAGAATCAGGATAAAGGAAAAGGAAGGTAGTGTGGAACCCGATATTAATGCTATCCAGTTAACGGAAATACGACCGAAATGGACGAAGGAGGAATTAGCGAAAATTCAAAGAGAGGATCCTGTGGGGAGGCAAATAATTGAGCATTTTTCGGCGGAAGAGAACGACCGACGGCAGGATGATCCGAAATTTTCAATGTGGAAGATGTACGAGGGGGTATTATTACATCGGATTAGGAAACGAGGGACGCAGTATCAAATTTGGATACCAGAAGCGCATAGGCGAGAACTGATTCTATCTACGCATCAACATTTCGGCCACTTTGGATGTAACAAAATCGAAGTAATACTAAGATCAAAATTCTATTGGAAAGGCATGGGGCGACAAATCCGTAAGCAAATCAGTAAGTGTGACGTCTGTCAGAAAACCAAACAGCCCAATAAAAGGTATGAGGGGAACAGCAAAGCGATAATACCTACGTCAACTAGGGAAATATACGCTGTGGATCTTTATGGACCAATGCCGAAATCCAAAATTGGGAATCAATATTTGTTAGTAATAATGGATGTTTTTTCTAAAATCACAAAATTATACCCCATTAGAAAGGCGAATGCACAGAGTTGCATTACGCAATGCCACAAATTTTTTGAAGAATTCGGTATACCTAAAAAAATTATTAGTGATCTGGGGACGCAATTTACTAGTGGAAAATGGGAACAAGACATGAGAAGAATTGGTATCCAAATATGTTACACGACGGTACGAAATCCTCAAGCTAACCCCAGCGAAAGAATTATGAAGGAGATCTCGCGCTTATTTAGAGTCTACATTTCGGAAAGCCATAACCGATGGATGGAGGCCGTTCCAGTATTGAACTACGTTTTGAATAATGTTCCGCATGGGAGCACGCGAAGCACGCCTATAGAGGTCCACATGGGTAGGAAAGAAAAAAATGATCCGTTTCGAAGGATTAGGATACCTCCAGAAATAAGTGGGATCCCAGATGATGTGAGAGATACGCGAATAATTTATGACAATTTGAGGGAGGCAGCAGCCAAAAGAAAGCTAAAACAGAAGCAATGCTTTCGAGGCGAGTATAAGGAGGGTGATGAAGTGTTAATTAGAGTACCTCAAGTGTCGTCAGCGGATAAGAAGCTATTTTATAAATTTTTCCCGTTGTATAAAGGTCCGTACCGAATTTGTAAAGTATTAAGCAAGAATGCTGCGATTTTGAATGATGAAAACGGACGACAAATGGGAACATATAACTACAGGAACATGAAGCCGTATATGAGGGGCGACACGCATGATTAAATATTCTGGTCATGACAGATTTGTAAATAGTTGTAAATATTAGGAGTAATAGTTTTTCTTTTGTTATTGTTTTGTTATTATGTGTATTTTGTCAGTATGTGTAGGGAGTTTAATTTAATGTGTATGTGTATTCAATGAAGTTAATGGGGAGCAAATATTAGGCAGAAACGGTTATTAGAATACCTGGTGAAATGGTTATTGTTGGCACATTCCGAAAGGATAATGTAAATAGTTTAAAGGCAGCAAGAAACAAGACCTAGTGCAGTGCAAAGTGTAAAGTGTTAATGTCGTTTAGTGTGAAGAAGCAAGAAGAAAGTGTTCAGTTTTAGTCTTATCATTTAGTTAGGTTGTAGCAAACCAAATGACGCTTGGAGAGGGGAAGCTGTGACATACCGATATGTCACATGAAAATGAACTAACATTTATTTGAAGACTATATGGTGGAATATGCCTTAAGAAGTTTAGACGATCGAAAGGTCAGCTACACCAAAATATAACGAACGCATGGATTGGCTGGGTAAGAGAAGGACGGTCAAATGTTATGAAAAAAAAGAAGGGAGTTTAATACGAAGCTTCGAGGGGTGAATCATGCAGGAAGAATTGATTCTGACCGGCATCGCGTGTCTGAACTGATCGTAGGTTGTGAGAGGGAGCGAGTGTAATGCAGATAGTCAGAGTCGGGTTTTTCAAATCGTGAAAGTTTAAGGACAGTAAATGATATTGCAGATATTCCATGTGGAAGTAATATTGACGCATAAATTGGGACTTTGTCGGGAGTGGTAATCGAGTTATAGGTTTCGGGACTATGTCATAGGACGTAATCGGGACTGATAATTTTGATAGTTTGACACCATCTTGGATAGGAGCAGAAGAGGATTTCTTGGAACTTTGGACTACGGCAAGCTCGCAAGATATTTCGACTGAGAAGTCTTCGAGGGACATCAACGAAGAATAGATAAGTTAACCGCGGTATAAAACTCTAAATTCAAAGATATCTTGATCAAAGGCCTAACATCAAAATCATTTATTAAATTCACTATATTGTTTGCAAAAAGGTAACAATAAACTTTGTTAAATTTTGTTCTTTAGAAAAGAAAGTGATCTTTCATTTAGTCAATCCAAACAGTAATGAACTAGGAATTAGAATCATTCTATTTCAGATTCCCAGCAGCGCTGTATAGTCTGCGGATCCTATAATCCATTATGAAGGTAATAAGGATTATAATATATCGTGACCCATTGACCCAGCAAGCCGGACGCTAAGATCTTTGCGAGAAATTAATGTAGAGAGAAAATTTGAATATCTCAGTAGAGAGAAAGTTATGTTATGCTGCGCGAAAAAAACGGCGAATTTTCAGGAGCAAAACTCTTATTTCAGGGTCCTGGCAAAGAAAAAGTGAATAAATCCAGTTAGTAAATTTAGAAAAAAAAGATCCTCTAACATGTGGTGTAGCCAAAATCTAGGTTTTATGAGTCCTTGATATCTAAAAATCAAATGACGGCAAAACGTCTGTCCGTCTGTGAATAATGCTAGCGCATAAACCGTTTCGCCGATTTTCTCCAAAATTGATATTCCCACTCGATCTGGCTGATGTCGCGGCCCCTTGAATTTAAAACCGATATTTTAATTCTGGGGGGGGGGCCTTTACATGAAGCCCCTTTTGAAAAATGGCTCCATCTATTTTGATTAAATTTTGTTGTTGGATAGTGTGAAGGACGTTGAAGAAAACGGTGCAGGTCTCATGCAGTCTCTCTCTAAAAAAAGATAGCAAAAGTTCAAAATATTTTCGGAGTCTTCCTTCAATTATGAAAAATTGAGATAAATATTTTATTCCTTAATGAAACCTTAAACATCTTAAATCATAAAGACATATTTTGAAAACAGGTTATGCGTAACTTTTCGAAAATTTGAGTACTTTTTGCATATTTTTGCGTCAAAATACGGGCAAGAAATTTGGTACTGTTTTAGCACTACTAGTTCAGAAAAACCTGTTTTTAAGATATACAGTTATTGAACGGTTCAAAAACAGTATCAAATTTAAAATAGGGCTGAAATGAAATGATTATGATTATAGGTAACAACTAGTAACTCACTAAAAGATATCAAATTTACAAACATTTTAGCTTTATTTCTAACGTAAACGTCCCGAGCTCGATTACAAATTCGGTGGATTGGCTACTATACGAGAAAGCTGAGAAATGCTTGGTGAATTAAATTGATGGGTTTTATTGATGGTTTGCGACCTTTAGAACAATATTCTTGCTAGGGCTGAAAAAATTCACGAGTTTTTTAGGTTGTGCTCACAATGAACGCTGTTTTAAGATAATTCCCAGATTCTCAAGAAAAGCCGATTAAAAATTCTAGATGCATACTCATCGTGGAGGGCCACACAATTTAAAACTCCATGCGTAATGTAGATTTGTTATCATACTCTTGACTCATATCATGGTTTAAATATCTCACCTCTAGCGTACACTCTTTGATATATAATGAAACTTCTTTGTTCAACGCTTGAAATGCTTCTTTTGTTATAATGCAAAACGCAATTTCGCAATTGCTAAAGCTCTTCTGAACGTTGTTCATTATAACCGAATATCCGGCAGCGATGGTGTAGCGGTTAGCGTATCGGACTGTTATACCCAAGTTTGCGGGTTCGAACCCGATCGAAGCCGTGGATTTTTAAGGGCGAAAAAATCCTTCGTACGCCTTCCTTCGGAGGGGAAGTAAAGCCGGCTGTCCCATGTTAGTAGATTTACTGCATGTAAAAGATCCTCAAGCCTAAATGATGCCTCTGAGCTAAATTCAAATCGCCTGTTTCGTCGCCCAAGGAATACCTTCTTTCTCCCATGGTTGGTGAAAGGAGCGTAGCGGAATTTGCGTGGTCAGACGGAAGAGCAGGCCTCATGGCCTGAGTCTCGCCACGTAAAATAAGGCAAATTCAATTCAATTCAAAAGTCGTGAGTCGCGTGATCAATAGAGTTTAAAGATGTCTCCTTACATATGGCGTTAAAACGTCCTATTGATACTTTTTTATGTAATGTTTGAATGCCTTAAAATGAACGAGCCAGGTAATAGTAATATAATTTTAATAAACTAGCAAAGCACCAATAAAACTTTCAACATGAAAATACCCGTCGGAGACGCCATGCTTAGTATAGAAGAATGTTGTGTGTCGTGTCTGAGAATTCCACGGTACGCCATGCAATGCCGTCACACAAACGAAACCTATAAAGTCAGCTTCAAAGAATGACGTCAGCGCATCTAAGACGAGAGACACAGCACAGTGTTTTCAAAGCATGTAGTCAGTCAGCGCTCAGCTGGGACACAGAGTGGTGATCCCTGTACTGTCGTGTTGTTAGCTACACCCAGCTGGCTACTGTCCCTTTAAACTACTGCTAAACAAGTGTGATTGAATACAAAGGTAATCTGTTTTGATTTGCATGGTTTGCAAATCGGCCAGCATTTCATGTCCAGACATGTGATCACGAGGGAACTGCAAGTAAATTTATCTGTGAGTATTTGACTTCATATGCATCATTGCTTACTAACAGTGCTGGGATATACATGATATCCAGAGAGTCGAGAAAGAATGAATGGATATAAACAATCAGGCATAAACAATATTGTCTTTGCAAGGTGTGAAATCAAAAGGCCTAACACACCATATAGTATAAGTTGATTTAAGGTTACGTATACATTAAATTAATATTAGAAAGTGTGTACTAATATAGTTATCATGATCTCCATTGATTATTTTATCCATTTCGGTAGCGCGCAACAAATTCAAACTGTCTTCTTAATTGCACTTGCAACAATTTGCCTCTTCAACCAAAGAAATATCAAACACTTGGCGGAAAAGAATTAAAAACACGTTATTGCAGACAACTGTTCTTCTTGTTGAAAATTAAATTTAAGACGCACCCATTACATCACGGGGAAGAGGGATTGAGATAGTAAAAATGTCGAGACTTATTATAAAACTATTCATTTACGTTCAATTTACGCCGTATATTAAATGTACTTTTAAATTTGTAGGTGGTTAATGTGTAATATGTAATAATGTTAGAAATGATAAATTGAATGAAAATCGTTAGTAAATTTAGTGAAAACTATATTAGTTTTTCGTGTACGTACTGTACGTATATACAGAGTAATATAGTACAGAGATTGTGTGATGATGTAGAGAGATTTTGCAATGCTGCTGAAAATGAATTTCGAGATATCAACGGATATACAGGTTTTGGCGTCCCATAACACCATAGAAGTGTTTTTTTCCGAACGTTCGTCCGTCCATCCGTCTGTCTGTCCGTCCGTTCGTCTGTCCGTCCGTCTGTTTGTCCTTCGGTCCGTCTGCCCGCCGTCTGTTCGTCCATCAGTCCGATAGATGGCCGCTGGAAACAGGATGAGGCAAGACTGTAAAATCAGTCCAAACCTAGGAAATTATAAAATTTGACTATGAGAAAGTCTGTGCAATTCTGTAGCACCACTAGTTTTAAAATCTTTCACGCCGTTAATATGAACATTTCCAGCGAATTCTATACTTTATTAAATTTGTGAGTTGAAGTGTTTAAATGACTTCAAATGACGTTTTTCGAAAACTCGAAAGATTCCTGTGAAACAGAGCTTCAAATTTCTCATTTATAATAACGCTTACACACAATTTTCTTAAAAAGGGCTCTGAATTTATCAATGAAAATTACCACATAGGACGAGGTTTTATTCTTTAATATTCTAAAAGTATTTTTTTTACTTTCTTCACTACGTACGTATTGTGACATACCGATATGTCACATGAAAATAAACAAACATTTATTTGTAGACTATATGGTGGAAAATGCATTAAGATGGATGCCGAAAGTAGAAAATTTGGAATTGGGCGAAGAAGTTTAGACGATCGAAAGGTCAGCTACACCAAAATATGACGAACGCATGGATTGGCTGGGTGAGAGAAGGACGGTCAAATGTTATAAAAAAAAAGAAGGTAGTTTAATACGAAGCTTCGGGGTGAAACAAGCAGGAAGATTTGATTCTGACCGGCATCGCGTGTCTGAACTGTTCGTAGGTTCGTGAGAGGGAGCGAGTGTAGTGCAGATAGTCAGAGTCGGGTTATCAGATCGTGAAATTTTAAGGACAGTAAATGATATTGCAGATATTGCATGTGGAAGTAATATTGACACATAAATTGGGACTTTGTCGGGAGTGGTAATCGAATTATAGATTTCGGGACTATGTCATAGGACGTAATCAGGACTGAAATTTTTGATAGTTTGAGACCAGTTTGGATAGGAGCAGAAGAGGATTTCTTGGGACTTTGGACTACGGCAAGCTCGCAAGATATTTCGACTGAGAAGTCTACGAGGGACATCAACGAAGAATAGATAAGTTAACCGCGGTATAAAACTGTAAAATTCAAAGATATCTTGATAAAAGGCCTAAAATCAAAATAATTTATTAAATTCATTAAATTGTTTACTAAAAGGTAACAATAAACTTTATTAAATTTTGTTCTTTAAGAAAGAAAGTGATCTTTCATTTAGTCAATCCAAACAGTAATGAACTAGGAATTAGAATCATTCTATTTCAGATTCCCAGCTGCGCTGTATAGTCAGCGGATCCTATAATCCATTATAAAGGTAATAAGGATTATAATATATCGTGACCCATTGACCCAGCAAGCCGGACGCTAAGATCTTTGCGAGAAATTAAAGTAGAGAGAAAAATTTGAATATCTCAGTATATACGGAGAATAGAGAAATTAATCGATTTCTAGATTTCAACGGAAATGCACGTTTTCGGGTCTTAATCTGAATTATTGAAAATGATAAATGATTGCATTTGAAGAAATAATTTTTTTCAATTCAAAATTGAAGATAAGAGATTTTTCCCCCAAGTAATTTTTTTCTCAATACATAGTTCTTTCAATGAGATCATGTACATTTTTTAAAAAATTGAGTAGTTTTCGTGCAATATGTGGAATATTAAGAAATAACAAAAACAAGATTTTATCAAAAACGGCTTCAATTTTTTCTTTAAATATTTGGTTGGGATATAGCTAAATGTACTCTATGAGATGATGGAAATGTCACATTGCTCTATTTTTTGGTTTTTCAAAAAATACAAAAATGTAATTTGACATCTGTCACGTCGTTAGTATTTACATTAGCGGCGTTTTGTTACCATTCTTTTATTGTAGAGTACATGTGCATTAAATGATGTCTTACAAAGTTTTTCAAAAAACTCAAGAGCTTTCTCTGAAAACGAGCTCAAATTTCTGCATTTTAAGAAACGCTAAAACACTATTTTCTCAAAAACCGCACCAAATTTTTTCTTTCAATTTTCTATCGGATTGTGGGAATTGCACTGTTGAAGATGACATGAAATTAATTTTGCTGTATTCTTTTGTTTCTTTTAAAGTTACATAAACATAATATTTTTAAATTATCTCTAACTCCATTAATATACACATTTTGGGGAATTTGTAATAATTTTTGCATTTGTAAGTTGAAGTGCTTCAAATGACTTCAAATGAAGTTTGTCGAAAACTAAAAGGTTTTCTATGAAAAAGAGCCTCAAGTTTCGCATTCACAGTGACGCTAAAAATGCAATTTTCTTAAAAACGACACCATATTTCTCAACGACGTATAAGACGAGGTTCTACTCCTCCATAATATTCTTTAAGTAATATATCGGTTACAGCATTAGAAAACCATACATTTGACAAATTTTCAAAAATAATGTTGTTTGGGCGGCAACAGTTGGCAGCACGGAAGAATATGTGGCAATCCCAATAACTAGCCAACACCAAAGAAAAGAAAACAAAAACTAATACGAGAAAGTCTGTGACATTCTGTGGCATCACTAGTTACTTTCTCATGTACGGACTATAGAGAAAGTTATGTAATACTGCGCGAAACAACGGCGGATTTTTGCATAAAAAAATAATTGCCGGGCACTGATAACGAAAAAGTGGATAAATCCAGTTGCTAAATTAAGAAAAAAAATCTCTAACACGTGGTACAGCCTAAATCCCTGTTTCGTCGGTCCTTCATACCCAAAAGTCAAATGATGCCAATACGTTCGTCCGCCCGTTCGCCCGTCTGTCCTTCTGTGAACACTACTAGCGCCTAAACCATGAGTTTTTCCAAATTGAAGGAACCCCTGTCCAACTGGCTCTAGTTGAAACTTTGAAATTTTGAACAACATTCTCTAAACTTTGGGGTATTTGACATGAAGTCACTGGAGCAATTTCATAATTTAAATTACAAAATTAAATTAAATATAAATTCATCTATGTAAATATACCTATTGTATCTCTGTAAATCTTCACTTATTGTATAATTTAAAGCTAGGTTTTTTATTTTGTATGTTCACAAAAACTTATATTGTAAATATTAAAAAATAAGAATATTGTAAAACAACACGCCACACATGAAAAAATTCTATGTAGAAGTAGACAGATAATAAATTATAAATTCATCACAATCCATCACAACTGGTTATCGATGGTTAGTAATTCCAAGAAACAACAAAGTGGTACAATATTTCTGTAAAACAAGTTGGGAATTATTATTATTATTATTATTATTATTATTATTATTATTATTATTATTTCTCAAAAATTGCTCTACATTTTTGGAGCAATTTTTGTAAGACTAGAGTTTTAAATTTGCTTATAAACGTGGCATAGGTCCGATTTTCAGGTTTAACTATGATTTTCGATAGTTGCAAAATTTTGAATTTTTTCGGCGTCTTCCTACAACTATAAAATTGAAGATAGTGGTTTTTCCTTCGAATGAAATTTGTTTTCCATAATCAGTTCTTTCAATAACATCATTTCCTTTTTTTGAAAATTTAAGTCGTTTTCGCAGAATTTTGCGTGCAATAAGTGCAATTTTAAACGATAGAGATGCTACAGAATGGTACAGATTTTCCCGCAGCAAATTTTTCTAAATTCCGTGGTGCGGATTCGCTTTAAGGTCTTGCCCAATTCTCTGGCCAGCTGCCATCTATCGTCACCCAAAGTACATTTTTTGGCATTTTCTCAATTCTTTGTCTTTCTAATAGAAGAACCAAAATATTATTTAAAGAATATTAAAGAGATCTCGTTCTATATGGCAATTTTATTGAAAAATTTAGAGCCGCTTTTAAGAAAATTGCGTTTAAGCGCTACTGTGAACGCGAAAGTTGAAGCTCTTTTTCACAGGAATCTATTGAATTTTAGAAAAACTTGATTTGAAGTCATTTGAAGAACCTCCATTAACAGATTCAATAATGTATACAAATTGGTGAAAATATGCATATTAACGGCGTGAGAGATATTTAAAAGAAATTACATTTGTGTATCTTTTGAAAAAACAAAAAAATACAGCAAAATTAATTATAGGTCACCTTAAACAATGCAATTAGTATTATTCGTGGGAAAAGTTTGAAGAAAAAATTTGGAGTCATTTTTTAGAAAAAGCGTTTGAGCGTTTCTGAAAATGCGGAATTTTGAGTTTATTTTAACAGAAAACTGTGAACTTTCGAGAAACTTTATATGGCACTATTTATAGCACGTGCACGCATAAGTACAATAACGCGAAGAAATTGTTTTTAATGTCAATATTAGCTACGTGACAGACAAGTAAAAAATATTTTTGTAATTTTTGAAAACACAACAAAGGAATATGGCTATATGGCGTTTATGATATCGTACAGGTTTTTTTGGCACTAACTCAACCAAAAATTTAAAAAAAATTGCAGCCGTTTTGAGAAAATTTTGTTCTTGTTATTTTTTAAAATTGAAAATATTGCTCGCAATATTGCACGAAAAGTATTAAATTTTTCGAGAAAATCTTCATGACCTTTATGAAAGAACTCTTTATGGACAACAAATTTAATTTGGATCATAAATCTTGATTCAATTTTGTTGTTGTAGGAAGACGCAGAACTTTTGTCGTCGACGGCTCTCTTGACCTCAACGAAACTTCCTCCGGCTCGCTTGGTAACAATAAGTTTTAAATGTAAGGGTTAATATAGACCTACTAAATATTGAACGTAAATGAGTAAGTGATATAATAGACTATTTGTAAAAGCCTTGTCAGGTTGAATTAATACACAAAATAGTAAAATAAATCATTTACAAAGCATATATCATACGGTACAAAATACATAAATGACACAAGGATTAAAGTAAATCAAATCTAAAGATCATTTTCAATAAATGACCGCCACGCCCCCTGGAAGCCGCGACGCACAGTTTGAAAACCTCTGTTGTGTATACATTACTGTATTTGTGCGTGGAAGTGCTTCAAATTACTTCAAATGAAGTTTTTTGAAAACTCAATAGATTCCAGTAAAATGAGCTTCAAATTTAGAAGTGCTTAAGTAACTATCGCTTAAACACTATTTTCTAAAAAAAAAAAAACGGCTCTAAATTGTTCAATAAAAATTGCCATTTACGACGAGGTTTTACTCCTCTTTAATGTAAAGTAATAATGTTCTAAAATACTTCTATTAGAAAGCGGAAGAATTGAGAAAATGTCAAAAGAAATGTACTTTGGGTGGCGATAGATTGCAGCTGGCAAGAGTATGTGGCAAGTCCGAATAGTTTTTGCTAGCCGAGACCAAAGAAATTAGAAAACTAATACGAGAAAGTCTGTGTCATTCTGTTGCACCCCTTCCTTAAAGAGTATCATTGACTTTTGAAGGGACGGAACTGAAGCCTCCAGACCGTCTCCCCTCGGGATACGTCCCTGTTATTATATCCCATACTTATCTTAAATTTAATGTCCTTAAAATAGGACATTGAATATTAACTAAACTACTAACCACTTGTCCTATTGATTGATTGGTGAATCCGGGCACGTCGTGAGCTAAAATAATTAGTCCCGTAAGTATAGTGCATGTTTTATCGCGGTATGTGGCAGTGATCTTACCCCGCTGGATGGCGAGATCCAGCGCCAACCTACCCGTCGGATTTCGTTTTTCCCTCCAACTAAGTATCTCCCAACAGCGGGGCGCCAGTCTGGACAAGCTCTAAGTTCCAAACCGGTCTTCCAACATGGGTGGTGAAGTAGCGTATGTAAGTGTAAGTAAGGGATGAGGATAGGACAAGGAAGAGGAAGAAAAGATTGCGCGCGGTCCATGTGCGTTTGTTAGGGTAGTGCTCCGGCATTCGCCTGATGTTGATCGGAGAAACCACGGTAGATCTGAGCCGCTAGACATCTCCTCCAGACATCGTCTGAATTCGATGTTATATTGTAGCTAGGGTCAAAAATCCTGCCACCGTCGGGACTTGTACCCTACAGGACGTGTAGGACCTTCTGGTCAGGGGCACAACAGTCGCATCATTTGATGTTCTGAACCATCGAAGCCGGTACTTATCCTATTAGTAACAAAAACATCTATCACATATATCAAAAACATCACTATAATATTATCACAATATCACAAACATCACTATAATGTACTATATAGGATGTAACAATCGGTAAGGAAACTCGCAATCTTTGACTACAAAGAAAAAATACTTCGTGCACGTAATATAAGAATCACTATTTTTTGGCTATACGTTATTGAGGACGAAATTTATGTATTACAACTTATAATTTCGCGTCATGACAAAATGCCCCCTAGTTTTTATTACTACTTTCTTTATATCTGCGGAAAAGAAAAAAAAATTAAACAAAAGTCGCTTGATGTATCACGTGAATTCTTCAGAAATCGACCCTAGCCATTGCAGTTGGTAAAGGACTTTCTGACTTCGAGAATGGAGAGCCTGGTGTTCTTGACTTCATCTCGATTCGTCTCAGAGCCTTCTGGTTGAGTCGAAGTGTTGGGAAGGAACAATTGATGTGATCTAAGTTACGGGAGAGTTGGCACAAAAGGTAAGATTCCTTTGCTCTGTCTGGTGAACTTTGACTGAAGAAGATTGATTATTTACATACAAGTACAATGACTGAATCTCAATCGTTCGTTGGAATAGTTTGATTGAGACACCATTTCTTCTGTTTAGAGTATAAAAAAAGTTTAGTTTTTTTGTGTTAAATTGATAGTTTTATTCTGTCGTCTACGAAAAGGAATATACTTTCAATACGTTTACATTCTTTTAATGTAATAAAATATCATTGAAGATGATGCTATATTCATTTCATATTCAAGGGAAAGAAAGAAGGAAAATTGCCTCATGTTTTTTTGTGAGAAAATATTTACCCTGCATTAGGATTTCATTTAATAACAAGCCAGTACTTTATTCTCTTTAGTCTTTAGATGTAATTACATTGATAAGCTTGTTAAACAATGTTAATTTCATTTGACTTAAAGTTGAGAGAAGTTTGCTGTTCAGATACAGGAACTAGTAACGAACTTTATATAATTAAATATCGAAGTTTGCCACTTCCCAACGATAAAGTGTTTTGGGTTGTCTTAGGTCTTAGTGTTCTAGTTTTCTGAGACAAGAATAACACTGAGTTGTATTCCATTTGTCAGAGAATCAATGAAACAACATTTTCTGAGCCCATTGTTTAGGACGGAAATGCTTATAAACGTCATTACGCTGATAAATGGCAAATAACAGTCGCGGTTGTAGTTTGTAAACGGAGGTAAAAGCCGATGTTACAACTAAGCGAGTCTATTATTTGTGATAACGGCCGTGTGTTGAGTATTTTCATAATACCGTAATATAAGAAAAACATCATATAAACTTTCACGTACTTTCTTGCCCATATTTTGGCGCAAACGTACGCGAAAAGTACTCAAATTTTCGAAAAATTGTACTACATGACCTTATTTCAAAATATATCATTAAGGAATAGATTTTATTAAAGGAAAAACATCTACCTTTATAATTATATTCGATTGGGGAATAACGACATTGGAGAAAATCGGCTGAACGATTTAACCACTAGCGTTGTTCACAGACGGACAGACAGAGAAACGGACGGAGAGAGAGATTGTTTTGCCGTCATTCGATATTTCGCTATCTAGGACCCACAAAACATGGATTCTGGGTCCACTTTTCCGCCTCTCTATCCGTCTATCCGTGTGTGGTCAACGCTAGCGCCTTCGCATAGCTTAAAGAGCACTTAAAAGAATGGTGGTGGTATCATGTTCGTTGACATTTTGACTTTTTGAAAATTCAAAAAGCTCATATTTTTTGACCGTCTTCCTTCAACTATAATATTGAAGATAGAGGTGTTTTTCCCTTAAGAAAATCTGTTCCTTAAAGACGGATATTTCAAAAGTTCATGTTCAATTTTTCGAAAATATCAGCAGTTACCGTGTAATTTTCATGTAATTTCGGGCGAAATATAGGCAAATATTTTCTCAAAAACAGCTCCAAATTTTTTCTTTAAATTTTCTCCTCATATGTAATAAGGGACGGAAAAAATATGGTTCTAATATCTTTTTCCGCTCTAGCTTCATTTTTCGAAAATTTCAAAAGAACATTTCAGAACAACAAAATTGGAGATAGCTATTTTTTCTTTAAACAAAGTCTGTTGCAAAACCTCGTCTTTTTTGAAAAAGGTCATGTACAATTTATTGAAAAATTGAAAATGTGACTGTAAGTAATGCTATTTCTAAAAATATTTTCTCAAAACCCGCACGAAATATTTTCATTAAAGTTTCTCCTCGTATGTAACAGCGTATGGTAAATAAATAAATAAATAAATAATAAATAACCTAGTGGTACTATTAATGGCACCGACTTTCTCGCGCTTGTTAGTTTTCTAAACTCTTCAGTCTCGACTAGCTTTTGGGTTAGATAGATAGATTTATTAAAGTTCGCTTTGAGCTAATGCTCGGTGGCAAACCTGATTACAACTAGATATACGACAATTACAAAACTATTACGAATATTTACAAAAGTAATTACAATTAGAATTAGAGATTAATTTTGAGTTATCTGTAAGTTGATTTATAAGCTTTTCTAACACTTCACTCCACTTCACTTCACATCACTTCACTGCGCTGCACTACACTGCACTCCCCTCCCATGCCCCCCACCACACTACACTACACTTCACTTCACTGTATAAGGGAATGACCATATTAATAATAATAATAATAATAATAATAATAACGATTATAAAAATAAAACTAATAATAACAATAACTTAAAAGTTACATCAAAACCAGTAAGTGTTAATAATTATATCAATAATAATAATAATAATAATAATAGTAATAATAACAATAATGATAAAAGTCTCAGTATGATGACCTACATAGAATTAAGTATATTTTTAAATTTCACTACATTAGAAGGAAGAGTCTCTAGTGCTTTTGCAGGTAGTTTGTTCCAATCTACAATAGTGCGATTCACAAAGGAGAACTTGCCTACATCAGTTCTTTGCTTTCTACATCGTATTTTCCAGGGATGGTCTCCTCTGCTTTTATAATCAGGTTTCTGTAATCTTTTACTGAGGTCTACCCATGCTGAGTCCCCTTTGTATATCTTGTACATTACGCATAAACGCGCCCGTTCCCGTCTCTTAGATAAGGGTTCCCATTCATCTCGTCCATCAACGCGTCCATGATTTACAAACTTTCCGGCCCGTTTTTGAATTTTATCTAACGCCTCGATTTGCCCTTTTCTGTACGGGTCCCAGCAGGCCGCTCCGTACTCTAAAATAGGACGAACAAGTGTAGAATATGCCAAGGATCGGGCATTCGAACTACTGTTTTTTAGAATGCGCATTACGAAGTGCAGCGCCTTCCACGATTTTTTTGCCGTATTGTTAATATGATCCGACCAACCCAAGTCGCTACGCAGGACCAAACCCAAATACTTACAGTTTTTTACACGCGGAATATCGTTAGTTCCTAACTTGTAATTCGAGTGTACATTCGAGCGAGATTTGGTAAAACAAATGAATTTACTCTTTTCCGGATTTAATTCCATCTTATTTCTGCACGCCCAGTCCCATAAACAGTTAAGATCGTTCTGTAAGATATTTTCATCCGAAGACGCGCCAATACTCCTATAAATTATGCAATCATCGGCAAAAAGTCTAACTTTCGATTTTATTCCAGTTGCTATATCATTAATAAACGCTAAGAATAGCAATGGCCCTAACACACTCCCCTGGGGGACCCCAGAGGTTACATCGGCTTTCGATGAGTGTTTATCTCCTATTCTGACTGCTTGAGTTCGGCCCGTAAGAAATTCTTTTATCCACAAGATTATTCGGTGATCTAATCCAGTTTCTGACAGTTTTTCAATTAAAAGGCCATGTGGAACCAGATCAAATGCTTTAGAAAAGTCTAATATTACTGCGTCGACCCTACTCCCTTCGTCTAATGAATCTGCTATGTCCTGGCATAAAGAAATAGTCTGACTGTCGCACGAATAGCTAGGACGAAAACCGTGTTGATTTTGAAAAAGCAAGTCAGTTTTATTCCAAAGTCGTCTAATATATTCGGCAATCATGTGTTCCATCTGCTTGCATACAACTGATGTCAAACTTATAGGCCTGTAATTATTGACAATCCTTTTGTCCCCTCCCTTGTGAATCGGCACTACAATTGCCTCTTTCCAATTTTGAGGAATCGTATTATTATTTATAGTGACGTCCATTAACCGAGCAAGGTAAGGAATCATGGCTTCCCCTCCCAGTTTCAGTATTTCTCCTGGTATTCCGTCAGGACCTACAGATTTATTTCTCCTAATTTTTGCGATCCTTTTTCTAATAATTCCTGCATCGACTCTAAAGGTTTCTATTACGGGTGTTGTTTCATTTACTGTTATCTGATTCTTCGGCTTGAAAACCGATGCGTAATGCCTATTTAAACAAGCCGCCTTTTCACTGTCATTTGTAATTAACGAACCGTCAGCTCCGCAGATTGCTGGAATACTATCTTTGTTCCCTTTCTTATGTCTTACATACTTGAAGAAATTTTGCCAACAGTTCAATCGATCGTTTAGAATTGATTTCAGGTAATTTTCTTGGGTATGTAACTTTAATGCTAGTAAATCTTTAGATAATTGTAGAAAATTATTTTTCTGTTCCTTGTTTACATTACGTTTACTATACGCTTTCCTAACCTTCCTTTTCAGTCGCCTCACTTCTTTGTTGAAATACACCGGATCCGAATGGCACCGTAGTTTCTTGGTAGGCACGAATTTTGCTAAGCATTCTAAAATAATGTTCTTAAAGTTTGACCATATCTGTTCTACTGTACATCCGCTTGAAGCCCAAGTTGAGTATTTGCTTTTCAAGTATAATTGCATGTTTGTAACGTCTGTTCTATTAAACTGAAAAATTTTTCTTTCTTTTACGAGATCATTTCGCTTACCCTCTCTGTACATTTTTAGAAGGACTCCTTTGTGGTCGCTAATGCCAGGAATAGTTTCGCAGGAAAGAAGTTTGTCCACCGGTCTAATAAGGAAAACGTCCAGTAAAGCATTATCGCGTGTCGGTTTAGTCACTACCTGCGTTAAGCCGTTGTCCCAAACCAACTCGTTAACGAGGCGTTGGGCGGCGCCTTCAGCCCCCACATCCCCCTCCCAGGTAGCGTGCGGTAAATTTAAGTCTCCTCCGATAATGAGAGTCTCCTCCGTTGTGTAAAATTAAGTCTCCTCCGTTGTGCCTTATTCCTTTGCCAGCTGCCATCTTTTGTCAAAAATATAACGCTTTTGTAATTTTTGAAAAACTAAAGAATAGAGCAAAATGGCGATTATCTCACTTTAGAGGGTTCATTTAGGGCTATCCCTATCAAAAGTTTTAAAAAAAGAATTTGGCGCCGTTTTTGAGAAAATCTTGTTTTTGTAATTTTTTGAAATTACTCATATTGCGCACATTGTTACATGAAAACTACTAAAATTTTCGAAAACCTCTACATGACCTAAATGAAAGAAGTAATTGTGGATAACAAATTTTGTTTGAAGGAAAAATCTCTATCTTCGATTTTATAGTTGTGGGAAGACGCCGAAAAAATTTAAACTCTTGCAATTTTCGACAATTTAGAATTAACCGTGAAAATTGGAACTATGCCACCTTTAAAAGTATGTTTTACTCTATTCTTACAAGAAAATTAAATTAAGAAATTAAAAATTAAGAAAAAATTTGGATCCGTTTTTGAGAAAATTTTGAAAATGTCCGGCGGCTTAATGCAAAGTACCCCTAAATTTTAAAGAATGTTTCTCAAAATTTCAAAGCTTCAACTAAAGCCAGAGGTGTTAGACTCAAACGTGACCTGATACTAAAAAGACGAAGAGGGGTCCATGTGGTCGGCGGGACTGTCCGCCATGTGGGGGGTCTAGCTTTCTGAAAGCAGGGAAGGAAGAGGTGGTAAAATTTAGTCATTAAACGTCATTAAAAAAAAGTCATTAGTGTTTAAACATTCTTTAATTAAATTTTCAGATTAGATTTTTAAATAAATTTTCTTCTCGAATATAAAAAAACCGTAAACAAAATTCATGCAGGTGTCATTTCGGTCGAACTCTGTGTATTTGAAAATTGCACAGAGTTAACGTTTTAAAACCACAAAACTGAAGACAGAGATTTTGCCTAAGCAACATCTGTTCAAAACAAGCAGCTCTTTTTAGAAAAGGTCATGTAAATTGTCTAAAAATAACCGCTAGTTTTGCCATTATCTGTGCTTGAATTTAATATAATTAAAAAACTGTTCTGTAAAAACGCTGCAATTTTTTTCTTTATTTTTTCCTGTGGATAGAACAAGGAACAATTAAAAAGTGGCACAGATCTTATTTTCGTTAAACTATCTGAATTTTCAAAACTTGCAAATTTTGAAATAATGCAAGCAAGTACGAGCTGTTGTGGCACTACTAGATTATTTGCATGTTTTTTTTCGAATAGTGCGAAGAATAATAACGGTGTAGGTTCGATTTTCGTTCAACTATGGATTTTACCTCTGAAAGGATATACTGTTGTAGCACCACTAGTTATTCTTTCTTAATTATTTAAGGTTTAGTTAGTACTGTATATAATGTGTTGCGTAATTGCATAAATAATCATACTATTAAAATTAAATTTCACCAAGAAATGCAAGAAATTAAAAAAGTGCATTTGGCAGTATGTTGTCGCCTCAACCAATGCAATATCAGAATTTGCTTTTCGATGCTAATTAAATGACTTTTAAAATAATATTATTTAAAGAATATAAAATTTTCATTATTAAATGTACACTCCAATTCCAAGAACTCTTCTAACGATTGAAATACAGTGATCTGCCATATTATTATACTTAGCGCAGAAAAAAACATCTTTCAAATATAAAATTTTAATTTTTTACTATTCTTGTAGTAATAACTTGTATGTTGTTAAGTTATTTATTTTTAGAACTGCACGTTACATTGTAAAATACATATCCTAAAAATCGAAAGTACACGTAGTTGGTAGAACTGGATGTTCAGTATACTTCTGAAAGAAATAATATAAGGGGCAAATCTCGGTAAGAATATTCTTACAGAAAGGGTAAATAAGCCTTGGAAGAGCGCTTACTTAGAAAAATTAACAAGAAAATGCATTTCAGATATGTTAAGAAGGTTCATTGCATTTGTTGATAAGGATGGTTTCACAAAAATAATTATATTTTAAAGTAATTTGGGATTCAAGAAATAGATCTTGCCTGAAAATTTGTTAAAAATTATGTAAAATAAACATAACAAAGAAAATATGAAATAATTGATCAGAATTTTTTTTGTTTTGCATAATATTTAAAAAAAAAAATCCTAGTGAGTATAATCATTCGGCAGACCACTATAGTTCATTCATTACCAGAAGGAGTGGTTTTCGCGTTTACCGGCAAGCAATATTGAAAGCCTTCTTTGATGTAGTGCATGATATGCTTGATCTCCATTTGAGGTTGCAAAGGTTTAGAGGGGCCCTGCTGTGCGTTGGAAAGCATCGACCGGCAGCGTTTGTGGTTTGGCTCCGTGGGAGGGCGCGCCGTGTCCCGAACAGTCGCTTCCCTCGGGCGGCGTGTTAATGGGCGTGTCTCGCCGGCAACAAGTAGATAAACCAGAGCTGCGCCGGTGTCGCGCAATTCTTTTCGCGCATGTTTCATCGTTGGCGGGTTGTCTCTCGATTTTTATGTTCTCGACTTGCTACGCACCTACGTAGTAAAGAGGAAGTAGATTTTCTCAAACACTACTCGAACATTTTTTCTTTACATCATTTAATGAATGGATCGAAATATGCTGAAGAACCGGCCATCAACTTCATTTTAATGAAACCTTTTAGTTTTTCAAAAATTACACAAATGTATGTACTAGTAGTATTATTATATTACGTAAGTATTATAAATAAATAGTGTGAGAAAGTTGTACGGCTACTACATTTCCAAACACAAGTTTGATTTTCATTCAAATCGTTGTATTTCGAAAATTGCAAAAGTTACAAAATTTTCATCTATCTCCTATAACTACACTGGAAAATAAATATTCTTTAAATGAAATGTGTTCTTAAAACGTCGATCTTTCTGTTACGTAGTGTACAATTTTATTTTCAAAATACAAGATTTCGTTTAAATATATGCACTGAAATGATTATGTTTCAGTTCATGTTAACAAATGTTTGCATTCAACATTTTTCAACAAATTTTTTCTATTGTTTTGTTAAGCACTGTATGGATCTGTCGATAGTCATATTGTATTACTTTCTCACTCCCGCTACAGTGGTAGATTTTTCAATATACCAGACTGTTTTTGGTCCTTTATTTTAAAGACAGAAAACTCTTTTTAGGGTAACTGATTTATGTTAATATATAACATGTAATATAGTATATTGTATTTTCAACTAATCACAATTACAATAAAAAACAAGTGGTTTTACTGGCCAGAAACATTTTAAACGAAAAATCTAAGTTTTATCTGTTCAATTGCTTTTCTTCATCATCTTCATCATCGATATTATCACTGTCAATGCTTTGTTCATCTTCACTCGTATCGTTTTTAATTTCCTGGTCCTCCCACAGTATGTCATGTTCTGAGCCATCAAGTGGACATGGAGCGTATTTTTTTAAGCACTTCACAATAGATTCACTGGAGATCCTATTCCAAGCAGTAGCTATCCATTCTCCCAGTTTGTATTTTGAGGGCTTCCTTACTTTACCTCCAGGAGTTAGGGCATGGTTTCCTTGAAGCCAGTGATTACATAGTTGTCGAAGGTGATCCATGAATGGTTTGTATACTACAACATCCATTACTTGAAGTTGAGATTTCATCCCAGCAGGAATTATCCCGTTCTCAATTGCAAACTCAATGATCCCCGTACCTTCACAGAATTTCGGCCACAACTTCTATTCATTTTTCTGTGGCCTTTAAACTTGCAATGTCATTCAACTGATCTCACTTCAAAAAATATTATACTGTGGGCCTTTACTGCGTATTGTTTCGTCAGCGTAAGATTTTTTTGGTAGAGACAGTGTTTCTCACCGACTGAACTTCATAGAAGACGACCCTCCTTTTCTTAGAACGACGTATGTAGGAAAAAAGACGTACGTATGTACGAAAAAAGACGGAGTTTATACGAAACTTTTTTAACTTTTGTTTACCTTATGATAAATCAGCACAATTCTGACATTCGTTTTGCTTCTTCAAATCATAATACTATTAAAATAATAAGAGTAATAATAATTACGAATATTTAATAAGTGCATTTATTTTCTGTACCACTGATATTGGTAAACAAAAAATTGTAATACAGTGAAAAATTATTTATGAAGATGATAAAGAAAGCAAAGAAGGTGGCGGAGAAAAGGAGACGAAGAAAAATTGAGAAAAAGGAGACAAATCAGGAGAACAAGGGGAGGGAGAAGTAGAAAAAAGAGACCAAGAAAGTGATCAAGGAGACAAAGAAGGAGAACATAGAGACGGAAAAGAAAAGCGAGACGAGGAAGAAGAAAAGGAAGACAATGAAGGCGAGAAGGGGGGCGCGAGAAGATGAAAAGGGGGATGAGGGAGGAGAACAAGGAGATGAAGAAGGAGAAAGGGGAGACGAAGAAGGGGAAAATCGAAAAAAGGGGAAAATGAGATAAAGAAAAAGTGAAGGTGGAGGCAAAGAAGAGGAGGTGGACACGAAGAAGGAGGAACGTGAGGTGTAGAAGGAGAAGACGATGCCAATTATTACAGACTATTAAAATCAGTGCTCAGATACCACACTAGGGAATAGTATCTTCAAAGCGACACTCCATTTTAAGAACCTGGAAAAGAAGGAATGAGTGTATTTCCTTCCGTTGCTTCGGCCGCAGCCCTGCGCAGCGGGTGTTCCCCAGGGTTCCGCGCGCGGCCCTCCAGCCACTTTACGAGCCGCCGCCACCGCGCGCCCGCCAATGCCGCCGCCCAGCGCGCGAGCGCGGGGCTCTGCGTAAATTACATGAATTTACAACACCCCGCACACGGGGAATGTGCGAAAAATACTGACTTAAATTCCTCAGTACAGTCTGGTTATAGTGAACCACTGGGGACTAACATGTGTCGTACTGTATAGAAATAAGCACACATATATCTTTACAGAACAATCTATCTATACGTGTTGTACTGTTTAGATGTTCACTCAGTTCGATAGTACGAAAATGAACTAGTTTCTCCTTGATGTTTGATTTTGTTCTTTCTGATGTCCAGTAACATATCCAAACAGCAAATCTTATATTTTAAATTTATTCATTTTAGCTTTCATTAATGTTATAACTATTTTCTATACACAGTTTTATTTTTTAATATTTCTTAGAGTCTTCTGAAGAGTTCGCTCGTTCTCCATACTTGATTCTACAGTTTCACAAAATATTTTAGTAGTCTTGGCGCTCTTGAATGTCACTTGCTCTGCCGGATTGTTTTCATTTTCACCCTATCTGTAATTACATTGTTTTCTTCTTTTCCGAGACGCATCACTTTTCAGAGCCCCGAGGCGAAGTATTTCTTCCCCTAGAAGTTGTCTTTCCTATTTTCACTATAGCCGATGTACAGAGTTCACTCTAACACAATCATCTAGCGTTTATTTGAAATGTATGTGAATCGGGACCCGTAACTTTATTTCACTATAACCAATGTCCACTTTATCCCAATTTTCTTTATTCAGAGTCAAAAGTGTACAGGATGAAGGGAGAGGCAGAAGGATAAACTGTTTGAACAAGAGGAAGGAAACAAGGAGAAATAAAGCAAAAGAGGAAAGAAGAGAATGATGAACAGAAAGATAGATAGATAGAAATTTATTCTACAATTGGGCAAATGATGCCCGGTGGCAGAATACAAAATTACAATTACAAATAAAATAATAATATATAAAAAAATATAAACAAACAAATTGACTTTGTCATTTCCTATATATGCAGATGGCATTTACCTTCCTATACTAAACATTAAAATGCATATACACTAACATATAAATGAATAAACTTACATATTACACAAATATACATACAAACATATACACGTATATACATAGAGAGACGAAGGAACCCTCACATACACAAACAGAACTTATTCAGTCATATTTAGACGAAATGAAATCACTTCACTTCACTTCACTGCATTGCATATAACTTTATCTAAATATTAATTGTTCAGTTTTTACTGCAGACTACGCATAATCGCACCTTTCACTTCACTTCACTTCACTATGTTTTCACCCTATTGACTAATTTCCTATATTTTTTTTTCTAAAACCTCGCGCTGAGCAAGGAAAGGGCTCAAAAACCGTCGCAGGCAAATCTTTCCAATCTACTAGTTCTGTTTACAAAGGAGAATTTCCCTACGTCCGTTCTTTGTATTCTTGTTCTAATTTTATATTTGTGATCGGCATGCGAAAGAGAAAAGCGGAGCAAGTGAGGATATATTTGCTTGATTTATGAAAGTTTAGGTCTGAGAACGCACAATAAATTAATTATTAATTTAAGAGAAATTATAATGTATTTATAATATAACATATATACTGAAATAATATAGGAGGCGCTTATATTATCATCGTCTCCTATAGTATTTCAACAGTATACATACCATTTGCGACTCTCACACGTAACCGATCTTTATAAACGTGAACTATAAAAAAGATACTTTCACGCAGACTGACGAATTGCACTTTGACTTTAAAAATCTGAAGTATTTGTTTAAAAAAGCATTTAAATATTAATGTCAAATGCAACTAGCAACACATGTGTAGTTACATTGTTAAATAACTCCTAAACGAAGCGTTTTAGGGCCTTAAGAACTAAAATTTTGAAGCCCAAGGCCTCTAAACCTTCCTTACATCATAATCTATAGGATGAGATGGACATTCTATTCATTTAGGTGCTTATCGATAGTACCAATACCACCTACAAATGGAGGAATACAGAATATATTTCTCCATGAACTATATTTCAGCCCTTGGTGCCGGTGGTAATTTTTATGATACGCTTAAAAGGCGTACATTCTCCATCTTAAACTATTTACGCTTCCTGTGTATTCCGTGGTTTTCACAGATTGACGAGGTTTATTTGTATAATTATTAATTTAAGATTTGCTCTCGTAGCAACAACTAAAGTAACTATTAATATTTCCTTGATACCGATAAAGACTGTTTATTATACGTGTAGTGCAACCATTCATTTAACATTTTGCCGTGTTCTACAAGTGCTGCATACCTAATTGTGGAGGAAACGATGGAAACGGACCACATATTACAGTTTCACGATACCCTTAAGAAAAATTATTTTGGGGTTTAACATGGGAGAGTTCTCGGACGGGTATGCTATATAATTGACGGAGAATAATTATTAATCTAGCATACCTGTCCGAGAAGATGACCAGACGTCCCATATTAGCCGGGACAGTCACTTTATTCAGCCCCTCTCCTGTAATTTTTGAAAGGAAAACGGGACGGCAAAATCTCCCGTTTTTGTGACCATGACTAATCAGTGTCAAGTGCTGTCACTAATTTTAAAGTTATCGTAATGTATTCCATTGGGTTTGTGTTTGTTTATAACAATGTAAGCGCGAGTAGATCAAACGCGCACATAACAAGAGTTTCCACAAACTATTGAAACCTAGAAGGGAGAAATTCAGTGGTGGTTTTAGGCCGGGAAAATTAACTATCGTACCATTTGAGCTTGTATATGCTTTATCGTTATCAATATCGTTACCGAGAAATGCAATAATCCGAACTTTCTGCTTCTGTGAGTTTCTATGCGACTTAGCAAACAATCTTAATTAAGGAAATCAGGACAACTTTATAATGAAATAAATTCCAAATGAAACCGAATTCCAAGATTGCATTGCTAATGTACCAATTTCACAAAAAGTAATTTACACAAATAAACATTTGAAATAAATTTAAAATTGCGTACTTATTTTCCTTTATTCGTCTTATTCAGTTCCATTAATATTTAAAAAATGGAGTTTACCACAGTACGTAATGTTGCTTTTTGTTATGTTCATCTGTCCAGTTTTGTCCCATTTTTTTAGTCAAGAAAAAAATCACAATGTCACATTTGTTATTTTGAAGATGTGGTCGCCTTAGACATGACAGTGAAAAGTGACAGTTAATTTTGTCACCTCTGGGAACTGAAAATGGGGTCGCGGCATGTCGAGTGAGCTCTCTAGCCACGAGCCATCGTGGAGGCTGTATGTATGTATCTGTGCATGTATGAATGTATGTATATATGTATGTAATAGCGAGTATACATTTTATTATAACTTATAATACGTTGGGTTGGGAGGAAAAGTAGAAAGGGGGCGTGTCGGCGTTGGAGTGTAGCTCGGCCTCCTGCAGGGAAGGCGCGGCATTTGAGGAATGCGAGGGCGGCTCCTATCGCGTTTGTCGCAGGCGCAGCGCTACAAATTCCTCGGCCGGATCTGCTCGGCAGGCGTCGCGATGCCTCCACGAACACACACACACACACACACACACACACACACACACACACACACACACACACATACACGGCGACGCAGCCCCACGCTGGAGGAGCGGATGTGAAGCGAGGACGGGGCCTAGAGCCATTTAATACAGGGTTGCTTTAATACAGCGTGAAGAACGGTATCGAATACGGTGGGAACCATCTTTTCGTGTATGTGCATGCGCGAACCTCAACGTTACGGTAAAGTTGTAGAAGAAAATGTTTATTCCACCATAATTAACGTGAGTAATTAGGCAACTCGATAACTGACACAGGATCTTGTTATGGAATTCGTTCCCTTGCTGAGGGCAGAATAAGTTGCTAATGTTCTTGCCATACTGAAATACCCTGGTGGGTGTATAGGTCTGTGTATAATTATCTGCGACTCGGGAGTCATAACGCCTCCGCGAACCGTCTCCGCCCCCTTCTCACACACCGAGCGAAGCGTTCCCAATATTGAGGAGAGGAAAAGGGGCGATACCGGGGCAAAGAGACCCGTCATCGCCCCCGTCTTTTTTCCCACAGCATGAATTCTTTATCGAAAACGCGGTGTGAACTAGGGTTGTCAACAATATCCCGGTAAAAGAAAGGATACTCGATAAGCGAAAGTAAAAAACATCAACAAAAAACGCATCAACACATTTCTTTTGATTAACATTTAATTTAGACTAACATCAGGTCTTTTCCTTTCTTCACTCCATTTGCGATTCAAGTGAAAATATTCGTTCATAAAATGCTGATAAAGATGGCCTGAGCGTCTTAGTCGCTAGACAGAGACACTATTGTGCATGCGTGTGTCGTGTGTGTGTGTGTCAGCATTCAGAAAATGGATATTTATGTTTTCTTTATTCTAAATTAAAAAATAAACGGATGTTAATCGTGTGATAAAATAAACGAAATCAAATGATAAAAGTTTAATACAAGGAGAACATTTAAAATGCAAAGGACGAGAGGACAACTGACGTCAATGCAGGACTGTCCTCCCAAATGCAGAACGGTTGGCAACCCTAGTGTGAACCCACTATTGCCTGTGTATGCGCGAAACTCAACGTTACCTAAGAGTGTTGGATGAAAACGTTATTCCGCCAGTGGCGTTTGTTTTTTCATATAATTGGGTATGAAAATTGGGTATTCAATGTAATATGAAAGTTGTGATAGATATCTTAAGAAATGAGTATCTTTATTCTACAAGAAGCTCAAGAAAGTTTGGTGTGTTTTTTCACAGTAGCTTAAAATTTAGATCGCAGGCTCGTCCTGGAAATTGTTGTATTCACATCAAATATGCCATGCTGATTTTTTGGATTCAAATAGGACGAATTAGTGATTGTGCTGTACAGGGTTTATTGTGTGATGTTTGGTCTTACTATGGAGCAAGATATCGTAAGTGGATGAGATATATACATTTTAATTTATGAATCCACACTGATTAACGAATGTTTCAGTCACTTCAAGTTAATGAAACACTTAAAGACATAGTTAAAGTGATTTCACGACCCAAATAAAAAGAGCCTCTATCAAAGTCTATTGATTCTCAATCATGATTCTGAATTTCGGGAGCTGAAAGACTAACAGCTTTGATAACTTTGTGAGTATTGCCAAAGAGACTGCATGCTCTTACATGTCTGAGTTTTCGTGCCATCTCAAAGAAAGAAGATACTTTTCTATCAGTATTTTTAATTTCTCGTTCCGCAGATAAGCAGCTTCTTGTGCTCAATGGCACTAGTATAATTAAATTTACAGATTAGGACTTGTGGGCAGTTTTAATCAAACAAATGCAATCGAGAGACAGAGGCAAGGGGAATGTGCATTAGCAGGAGGCTTTGCCGCAACTACTTCCATTTATACAGAAACGTTTGCAAAAAGTACTTTTTCTTCACACGTACGACATTGCTTCAGAAAGTTTACGCTACGCTTTGGAATAATTCCCTGGTGACCTGAAAAAAGCCGTTTATAATGCTCTAGTTAATTACCCGCTATCACCCGGGTATTTGTTTATCACAGTATTCTACTAAAAACTGCCAAAAGTGGCTCAGGGAATAAACTGATGTCACGGCAGTGACTCTGATCGGGAGGTTCTGGGTTCGATTCCCGACGCAAGCTTAGCTAGGCCAACTTCAGCCGCTGGAGGAAAACTAGCGGCCTACTGCTCTGATCGGTAGTTTTCCGCGGTTTCTCCGATCAGTAACAGGCGAATACTGCAGCAGTACCCTAACAAACTGACCGCACACAATTATTCCTTGCCTTTGTTCTATCAGCAACACTTACATATACACACACCCACATGCACTACACTACCATGCTTGTCGGGAGGTGAGTCGGGAGTGTTCAGCTTGTCCCATCTGGGGCGATACCACGCTGATGGGAGATACCTTTCTTGAGATTGAGGAAAACCCCTTAAACTGGTGGTAGGTCGGCGCTGGATCTCGCCATCCAGATAGGGAAGACCACCGCAATAAAACACTCACTACATTTACGTGACCAATAACCTTAGCAGTTGACGCGTCCGGAATAACTAATCTACCGATTTTCTATCCAAGAAGCGCGCCCTAACCGATCTGCCCGTCTTGCCCTCTCTCCGCCTAATCATGCCGCCCCTCATGCTATGTCCAAACTCGGAGCTTTATTGATTGATTATTAGTGATTCCGGACATGTCAACTACTGAGTTCATTAGTACCGTAAGTGCAGTGCATTTTTTCTCGGGATGTGGCGGTGATCTTGCTCTACTGAATGGCAAGATCCGCCGCCGACCTACTGTCGGCTAGTCGGATTTTACTCAACCAGGTATCTCCCACCACTGAAGCACTGCTCCAGACGGGATAAGCTATAAACTCCGAACCGGTCTTCCAGCATGTATGGTTGTGTAGTGCATGTAAGGAAAGGTCGTGCGTTGTCCGTGGCCTCGTTGGTAGAGTACTGGTCCGACGTTCACCTGGTATTGATCGGAGAAACCACGGTACACTACCGATCAGAGCTGCCGATCGCTAGAATTCTCTTCCAGGCAGCGGCTGAAAACGACGTATGAGAGCGTTCAAGAATTTGATTGCAGTACAGCGCTTATGGAGGACAGCGTTGCCACTTGTCATACAGCGCTTACGCGCAACACTCGCCATGCTAATATATAGATTGACATGAAATTTTACCAGCGTGTTTAACACATTTGAAAATCTATAAAAATAAATTTAAATGTCATAGGAACCATTGTATGTAGTGTGTTTCCGACAATTAGAATTCAGATGTTTCATTAAGTACTGCTTGTCAAAGCGCGGAATTCTCCGCGCGTCGCCTGTCCTGACGATAAGGTGAACACATGCATGAATAATCCGAATACAATTATTTATTGTAATGTACAAGTTTCAAAACATTTTTGACATTTTTTTCTGTTTTACATGCTGAGTTTTTGGGATTTGGGCTTTCCTTGACAAATTGAGGTCAGAATTCTATGACTTAATTAGATAATTTGTTTTCTTTTAGATGCTATTGAGGTTTAATCTTGATTTGGGGGAATAAACTGTTAGGATTGCCTGTCGAGCATTTGGAAGGGAAAGGCAAAGATTCTACATATTATTAGTTTAGGGAGGTTTAAGCATATCTTTGGGAAATTTGGATTTAATCTTTAAATATAATCGAAATCATAGGTTCAGTGGGCAATGGTTGCTCGGAGTTAGTGATTTTCCGTGACATTTTCGTCTAGTTTCGAAGGTTTGCGAATTTTCGTCATTAGTTAAAGAAAGGTTCAATATGTCTATGTCCAACGGATAGAGAAAGATTCAACAGCCAATGATAACATTTTCTGAGTTACTTTTCAAAATACAACAGAATCTCTCTCAGCCGCCTTCGGTTAATTCGACTCTCCAGTTAATCCAACCGCCCTTTCTTGCTCGAGACAAAAAGCATGCACCAACATGGTCGCCGGACAGGTACAGTTGATGTGCCATCGTTGTCTAGTCGATTGTTTTGCAGTATTCGTGTATCTGATTCCCAAGCCAAGGAAGCTGTTGATGTTGCTATACAATATGTCAAACGGAAGGAAACGTCTCTAAACCTATGGATATCTTGTAGCTCAAGAAATTAAGGAACTTCGCAGCTGTCTTCTTTCAAACAAGGGAAAAAAAACATTACCGATTTTTTCACTACATAATGTTTCTGTATTTTATTTGTTTCAATAGTATATTTTAGACGGCATTTTTGGTATATACTTAATATTTTAAATAAAACTTCAACAAAAAAATTATTTTCTTCTGATAATGCGGACCCCTATAATTTTGCATTCCAATCCAGTCGCGCAGGTTACGCATTAGTGAGTTTCACTGTAAAAGGCAAAAATGTAATTATCCACAGAATTTCCAACGGAAGACTGTGCATCTCCGTTTTTTCTACTGCACCCGGACTTTAACATTTATCCAGTGCTCATTATGTAGATCACTGTACGTATAGTTATTTTATTGGACAACCTGTACAACCCTTAACAACGATGAATAAGAACCTGATGACAATAACTGACGAATCTCACGCTGTCGAACTTCGGTGAAAAAAATCTTGAACGTTAAGTAAAATGGCATCCTAAGAAACTGGGATGCCGTACAGTTGAAGAGAAGAGGCGTAAAATAGTACAATTCACCACACGGTATGGGCTACAATCAATAATTTTGAAACTAATACTCACAACAAAACAAAGCTTTTTGGACATTTTCTCTTTAAAAACTGGTGATTACTCCAATCTTATTGATTCATACCTTTGAGGACCAACCTCTCTAGGCTGCACTGATTCGTTTTTTCCGTGATCTCCTCCCATTCATTCGAAGACAGAGTCGTAGTAGTTACTTTAAAAAGTTATTGTCGAACCGGGGTGATCCATCTAGCTTACATCTCCTCCTCCCTCCTTGCATCTTTCCCGAGCGATGGACTAATACACAGGGGCGACCAGAGGGTACGGTAGCTGGGGCAAGCCTCGAAACCCCACTTAAGTGGGAACCGGAAAATTTATATAAAAAGTATTTCCTTCAATACATTTTTTAAAATAAAAATTTAATTGTAGTTGAAATATGATTTACTTTAAACCTTACTCTGTTTGGGGTCTTTTTTAACCCAAGGGACAAATAATGTTTCATTCTGGAAATTATTCACATCTTCTCCTTTTAGATATGCTATTTACGTCCAGTTTTACATATGTTGTAATCTTTTCAGTTTTATAAGTTTATTTCTTTGTTGGAAATAATTTGATTTTTATGCAATTGGAGTAAAAATTGACATCTAAATTACAAGACAAATTCTGAAAACGTGTTGTTGGGGCCATATGGGAGATATACTCTTTGGTTGGGGCAATGCTTGAGAGCAGTGGACTAGTGCTGAAATATTCCCTAACATTACCTTTGGTAACTTTAATCGGAGGACCCGGCAATTTTAAAAGGGGAGTTGCCAACCTTTGGAGATACTGCATGCTCAGGGAGTGCTACCATTCATGGAAATGCTGAAAGAAATACATTGTAAATTAAGTATACACATATATTGTAAGAAAATAACACAATGGCTTAACACTAAATGCCGTAGTTGGAGTTCATCATCTGAAATATACAATGAGAAAAAATAAAAACCATAGGTTAAACTTGATGTTTATTGTAGTGGAGCGTGGATGACGTCACAAGCGGGGTAGAATGCCTACCAGCTGTGTAGACGGGATTGTAAGGCGATAGAGATGGTGATAGAGATGGCGCCTCGCGACACAATAACGCTGCCATGTGACAGACGCCGAATGCAGGAAGCACGAAGCAGTGATGCCAACACGAGCATGATGCGGGTCAGAATTGAAGTTCTGATATGTGTGCGTGTATTACAGCACACGCATTGAACACTATTGTGAGTTGAAGATAGCTCAATGCATAGAATGTGTTAGCTTAGGCACTATATTGAAGCCGGAATGGCACGAGTTCACAAATAGTTCGTGCCAGCGGCATCATTGCAATTAGTAATTACACATAACATACATCACAATAAAAGATAAAATTGACTGATCAACTTGTCACAGTCAGTCTAGTCATTTGGCGTGGAAGTGCACCAGTTTATGGAATGCCAACATATACGTACATGACGTAGACATCGGAATTCACTGTTTACAGTAGCTGAGAGTGTGGCACACAACTAGACATGGATGATGTGATTTTTTAGTCAAGTAACACACCATAAACTGTTTAAGTGACTGTAAAATGTATCAAAATTGCCGAACGATGAGCATCTTGTCTCACGAGTGCTCTCCGGCGACGAGGAGCCGTCCTGCTGCTGTATCATCTCAACCAATCGAATTCAAGCTTTCATTTCCATCTCATCGAGAGATTACGGAATAGGTATACATTATAAATAAATGAATTCCATGGTTGCATCTGAATTTGAAATTTGGAACTTATAATGCACCTCGTGATATTAATAAATTAGTTAATCTTAATGATTTAATCATAACGGTGTGAGGTTGCGGTGTTGCCGCGTTGCGACGTGCCTGCCGCGTTGCCACGCGTAAGGTAGGGTATCAGAGAGAATACATATTTTCCTTTGAGTGGAATAAGGCGTACTATGCTTTTTCCATGGCACATGGATGTGTTAAGTAATGTAATGTAAATTAAATAGAAATTGTAGCGAGTTCTAACACGTGTCCATTTCGGTTTTGTAGTATTATGTTGCGGTTTCTGAGTGATTATTTGGTGTATTTGTCTACTACAATTTGATAGCACTATTTCAAACATTCTCATGCTGGTAACCTATGTATATGCACCTATGTATAGTAATTAGGATATGCTAGAATGCTGTTTTTCTAAATATTATATTATTCTTTGTTATTTAGCACAATATAGTAAATAAAGCAAATAAATAGCATCGTTTTCTAAATTAATAATACAAAATAACATTCCTACATCAAATACTTGTAAATTATTGTATACATTTTTTGGTGTCAAAGAAGACCCCAGAGTCCACGTAAATATTTGAGAAACAGAGCCGAAAGGTTAAAATATATTAATAATTGATGAGAATAACAAATAAGAGGAAATTTGTTGAAAGTAAGAAGGCCCCCCAACCTCATATGACCGTATCGATGTGGAAAATTTCCGACTAGCGACGGAGGCAGGGTGCACCGACTAGTTGCATTATTATCGAAATACTGTACGCACAAATTTTTCTTGCTATTTGAGTTAACTGTAGAATGGCCTATGCGTTAAATTTCAATTACATTCAATATAAATGACATTTATAAAACTATTTTTTTCTTTGCATGTGACATTAATACAATATTTTTAAAACAATTAGAGAAACCGTTAATTCAGTTTATTTATATTTATTGGCTTATTAAAATTTCGCTTTCTTGACCTCCGTTTGAGATCTTGGATTTGGTCTCATCATCAGGAGCTGTAACTAAACCTGGAGGACAGCGTAAATCCGTGCTCAAGTTTTTGGACTTGTTGATTACAAAATTCACTTCAAATACCCTTTTTGAAATTTACAAATGATTTGTCTTTCGGTTAAAATTCGTTTTTTGAATCAAGAGTTAAAAATAAATACATACATTTAATTGTACTAGGTGCAAGCAAACTTACCCTGATGTTGCATGCATGTCAATAATAAAAACTGGAACTTATTGAATTTAATTTTCTTGATATTCCACGGCGGAGGTATGACTTTGTCTATGTCACCCCTTTAATGGGGCGTGCCAACTGTTGAAGAGAACATCGCGCGCTACAAGGCTTTGGCTCAACTTTCACCCGACAACACATTAATCCGACTCAAACGTCTGTCACAGTCACTTCCCTTACAACGTGCACCATGGTGTTTTCCATACGGGATATGAACTAATTATATGAACAAGTTACTTCCATACGGGAT